>JABUQX010072128.1:7500-12500 GCA_015478945.1 Trachelipus rathkii
ATTTTAATAACACAGGCCTGCAATGGAAAAATTTTTTCTATGAAATTATCTTATTTCCATGTATTTTGGTGTGCTGAATTCGAAAATAACATCCATTTCCCTCCATCACGTAAGGTTTTTTCACAAATCACGTGTAATCATTTTCTTAGTTATTTTCTCTTGCTGTCTTTACAAGGCTGTGTTTACACTGTTTGGTAGTAAATGTTACCCACAAATATTAAACAAGAAGGTCAAGAACCTGTCATATATATATATATATATATATATATATATATATATCCGCCACGAAGAGTTAGCAGGTTAAGGAAATAGATATATATATATATATATATATATATATATATATATATATATATATATATATATATATATATATATATATATATATATATATATATATATATTTGCTCGACCAATGTTGCGGGTTATAACTTGAAAAACAAAAAAGTAATTTCGTATCCAAATCTTCCATCCGCAATGCGTCCTGTTGATCATGGTCCTGATGTCCCTGTACCAACTCCACCAAGTTCGTTAGAAGATTTTACGACATCTTTTGATACTAACACTGAAGGGAGCAGTTCTGGTGAAGAGTTTAGTGGTTATAACAACGAACCTCAATTGTTTACACAACCAGAATTAAATGATCTTGTGAGGGATTTAGATCTACCGAAGGAGTCAGCCGAATTGTTAGGCTCAAGATTGAAAGGAAAAAATTTATTAGCACCAGGTACATCATTTTCATGGTATAGAAAAAGAGAAAGAGATTTTCTTCAATACTTTTCTCAAGAAGATGAACTAATATTCTGCAATGATATCACTGGGCTGTTAAGTATGTTCAATGTAAACTATGATGTAAAGGAGTGGAGGTTGTTTATTGATTTGTCCAAACAAAGTCTAAAGGTGGTCCTCCTTCATAATGGCAATAAGTTTGCCTCAGTACCAGTTGCTCATTCTGTTTATTTGAAAGAACGTTACGAGAATCTGAGTATGATTTTGTCAAAGTTAAAATACAAGGACCAGGAGTGGACTATATGTGGAGATTTGAAAGTGATTTCCATGCTTCTAGGACAGCAAGGCGGGTACACCAAATACCCTTGTTTCTTGTGTGAGTGGGACATTCGAAACAAAGCCCAGCATTGGATACAAAAGGAGTGGAAGAGGAGATCTGGGTTTGAAATTGGAATAAAGAACGTCCTGAAAGAAAACCTTGTGGACCAAAAGAACGTACTCCTGCCTCCACTTCACATCAAACTTGGCATAATGAAGCAGTTTACAAAAGCTCTCTCTAAGGAAGGGGAATGTTTCAAATACCTAAGGGACAAATTCTCTGTATTATCCGATGCAAAAAATAAAGAGGGAGTATTTGTCGGTCCTGATATTCGAAAACTAATGAAAGACCCACAGTTTGAAACGAAAATGGATGTTAAAGAAAAAGTTGCATGACTGTCGTCGAAGATAAGTAAGTTTCTTGGAAACAATAAAGACACAAATTCCAAGACAATCGTCGAAGATATGCTACAAAATTTGAGAGAACTGGGGTGTTTGATGAGCCTTAAGCTGCACTTTCTTCATTTTCATTTGGACTACTTTCCAGAAAATCTAGGAGCTGTTAGCGAAGAGCAAGGCGAGCGCTCCCACCAAGATGTGAAAGAAATGGAGAGGAGGTACCAGGGTTGCTGGAATACTAGTATGCTAGCGGACTACTGCTGGGGTTTGCTTCGAGAAACTGAAGTAGCAACATATAAAAGGAAAAGTCAGAAAAGAGGCTTTCAAAATCAGCGAAAACGCTAATATGCAGCTGAGTAAGGTCGACTTTAAATTTGCGCCCTGCTATTAATTTGTAAGTTTCATTTTCATATATTTGTTTTACACATATTTTTCACCTTATATACCAATTCACTTTCCAATTTAAATAAATGTGTTTCAATTAAAAACACTTTTAATTAACCATTATTGACAAGTATTTACTGTTTTTCCTTCATGACGTCATTGCGTTTTGTGAAAAATCCTTACGTGGTAGAGAAAAACTACTGTCATATTTGGATTCAGCACATCAAAAAACATAAAGTCCAACAGTCAAACTAAAAACAATTTTTCAAAAGTGAAAAAATGCAGGCCTGTGTAATAATTTATTTACTCTAATGTTAAATAAACATTAACAATAAAAAAAAAAATATATATATATATATATATATATATATATATATATATATATATATATATATATATATATATATATATATATATATATATATATATATATATATATATATATATATATATATATGCTATGATTCCATTAAATATTACTGCTTGTATATGAGGAAGATGAAGAAGGAGAATAAAATATATATATATATATATATATATATATATATATATATATATATATATATAAAAAAAAATATATATATATATATATATATATATATATATATATATTTATATAATTATTTTAACCCAAAAATTCACATTAGTTATCTTGAGTTATTGCTATTTTACAAGGGGTTTGATCTGAGAAAGGAGTTTTAGTGAGAGTGGAATTAGGAGATTTTAGAAGAGCACGAGTGATCTGGCTGAAATGAGCAGACACCCCATTTTATATAGAAGAGTGAGAAGAATGCCACCAAGACAACAAAACAGCTGCACAGTGGCTACTACACCGGGATGATGCAGCTGGTACCACTGAAAAACAAGATAACCAATAAAGACAATAATAATAATAAGAACAACAATAATATTATTAGCAATAAAAATAATAACAACTTTGACAATAATAAAAATACACAATAATAATAACACGATATTCATTATAACATTAACAATATTACAAATAACAGATAATAATAATAATAAATAATAATAATAATAATAATACATACACAATAATAATAATAACAATGATAACAATGGAATGAATAAGGAAGGAAGAAGAATGAAGGAAGAAGAATACATAATAATAATAATAATCATAATAATATTCATAATATTCATTCATCTTTGAGAGAGTATATATATATATATATATATATATATATAGAGAGAGTATATATATATATAGTAGGAGAGAGAGAGAGTATATATATATATAGTGAGAGTACAAAGAGAGAGAGAGAGAGAAGGGTGGAAAACTGAAATTATATATATATATATATATATATATATATATATATATATATATATATAGTGAGAAGTATATATATATATATATATATATATATATATATATATATATATATATATATATATATGGGTTGGTAGCAAATTCAAATTATATATATATATATATATATATATATTTATATATATATATATATATATATATATATATATATATATATATAGTATATATATATATATATATAAATATATATATATATAATATATATAGTGCAGGTATTATATATATATATATATATATATATATATACATATATATATATATATATATATATATATATATATATATATATATATATATACATGGGCGTCAGCCAGCTCCTTAAGCTAGAGGGGGGCAGCTTGGGTAACCTTATGTTTTATTTTTTATATATATATATATATATATAGTGAGGTATATATATATTATTATATATATATATATATATATATATATATATATATATATATATAAGAGAGAGAAGACATAAACACTAGTTTTGTATGGATAATTAAATGATTAATATTTAAAAAATATTATTTTATTAAAACAATAGAATATCAAATAAAATATGCAATGATGGAAAATTCACAATACAGAGCAGTTGCAAAATTGATAGTATCTAAAATAATTCCTCGGTTCAACGTAAATTTATCAACTACTGTTTGAATAAATAATCATAATTTTCAAAAAACAAATTTTCAGTGTACGCTCATCATAGCCAGTCCGTTAAACCTGTCGTCTTCCATAGTACTTCGCAGCCAAGTCTTGATCCTTCGCAGAGTACTGAAAGAGTGTTTTACTTTACTGGTGGTGCATGGCTGGGCGAGTAGTATAATCAAAGCCTTTTTCGTTGACGGAAAGAAAGGTTCAGTCTCCTTTTAGACTTGGGAGATACTTTTAGTTCCTCACTACTCAGTTTCTTGTCCCTCCAAATTTTATACCAAAGTTCTAGCTCTTCTTTGCCTTCTAAGCGGTAAAAATTATAAAATGAAGCTGTCTTTTCCTTTAACTCATCGATTGTTATGAGTAGCATGTGGAAAGGATGTAGATATATCAATGCATAAGCAGGTCAGAAAACCGTAATTCCAAAGAAGAGTTTATAGAATCCAGATACGGGATTATTATTCTCCAGAACTCCGTGGGATTTGTTGCTGGATGGTTGCTGCGGTGCTGCTGCCTGCCAAATATCCGTGGTATATTCAGATCAAATCCCAGTTGCTCAGCGATTTGATTAGCTTCTTTTAAGACTTCATCGGTGAATTTTTCTTTATCTTTCCGATGGCTCTTAACCATTTCCACCACATGATAATGTTGAATGTGCTGCGTGGTTTTGACGATATCCAAGGTCTTGAATTGGAGACAACTGGCTCAAACATCGCAGAGTACTTCGCGATAAAATATCATAGCCGTGATGAATGACGACTTACATGCCGCTGGATGCAACTGAAAAGCGTTTTTTCTTGTGGCGGTATTTCCTTCAATGGAAAGGGTTTTTTCTTCTCAAGACCGACTCGCGAAAAAACGTAATAATGTCCTTTATAGTTCTCACAGTACTGCGGATTTCTGGTATTGTGTTCAAATCATTTACTACTAGATTTTGTTTGTGTGAAAAGCAAGAAAGAACAATGCTTTTTTTATACTTTTCCGCAATATTGTTTGGGACACCTCCTTCTTTGCTAGACATCGTAGAACAGCCATCTAAACCTAAGCCTATGCACTTCCTGTGGGGATCCACCTCGGCCCATCAAAACCACGCCTCGCACCTATTCTGGCGCCCGCCGTCAACAAATCTCCTCGACCTAACGGACCCCTGGGCTCCAAACAGCGCAAACCCCAT
>JABUQX010072128.1:17500-22966 GCA_015478945.1 Trachelipus rathkii
TGACCCTAATTTTATTGTATATTTATTTTAAGCTGCCCTGTAGAATTTTTTTGTGCTCATTTCTTATATTAGTTTCATTTTGTAAACTGCATGGTGATCGGTTCCAATTTTATTGCATATTTTTTTGCCAAAAATGGTATTTTAGAGTTCACTCTTCTTCGATAGTTTTCTTTTTTTTAACACCCATAATTTTTAAACATTCATTTTATTTTGGGAATTTTAAAATCTTATGTATTCAATTTTTATATCATGACGAATATGTGATTTTATGTTAAACATTCATTTTATTTTGGGAATTTTAAAATCTTAAGTGTATTCAATTTTATATCTAATCTAACATGACCTCACGTCATACACACCATTCCTCACCAAACTCCTCTCACCTCACCAATACCGGGTCCCCACATGGCAGACGGCACATCCCCATCCCATGCCAATACACCGTCAAAAACCTACTCACCCTCAACCTACAACAAGATAAAATATATATATATATATATAGAAAGTTATATATATGAGAAAGAAAGAGTATATATATATATATATATATATATATATATATATATATATATATATATATATATATATATATATATATATACATATATATATATATATTGTTACGTCAGCATTTTGGTTATTTATAAGCATATATAGCAGCAGCAGGAGCATATGAGCAGCATAGCATATATATATATATACATTTTTAAGGTTTCATGGCCGTATCTTCGCAAGATAATATTGTATATATTGCTATTTCTAGGAAATTTGTTTTTTATAATGAATAATAAAACCAATGCTCTAAACATGATGTAATTAAAATTTTTTTTTTAATAAATAGTTTTCTTTATTAAATCCTCGAAAATTAAAATAGTAAACAAGCAGATAAATTGCAGGAATGGGATCTCTTCAATAAAGATCAGTTCAGTTAAATCAATGTTCGAAATAAGAATATCTTCATCATCGTATTGTCAAAGTTTTCATCAAAATATAAAAAAATACAATATTCATGCTGTCTGCAATCCAAAAAAAACTATTGATACCATTTTCGCCCAACGAACAAAAGCTGCCTTTTACAAATTCCTTTGATGTACCAAACTCTTGATATCCCGATGATGGGAATGACATACTCGAAACATATTTGTAATTTTGTTGAACTATTGATTTTTGTTATTTTGAAGGTGATCTCCATTCCCACCTATCTCACTCTGTTTTACTCATTTTCCAATTTTCTCGAGTGACTTAACAAAGAAAACCATTTTAAGGAAAAAAATTTTAATTACATCATGTTTAGAGCATTGGTTTTATTATTCATTATATCCACTGTATATATATATATATATATATATATATATATATATATATATATATATATATATATATATATATATATATATATATATATATATATATATATATATATATATATATATATATATATATATATAATTAAAAATTATAATTTTTCTTTATTATAATATATAATTATCATTCACTCCTATTACGCAATTTTCTTCTCATCTCTGCCAAATTCACATTTCTCTCCTTCAGGCATTCCTTTACTGACTCAATCCACTTTTTCTTCGGTCTCCCAGAAGGTCGATTCCCAGCGCACTTAACCAACTGACTATCATCCATTCTTTCCACATGACCAGACCATCTAAATGTACTTTCATTTATTCTCTCATTTACCCCTTTTTCACAACAAACAACTCTCTAATGAGTTCATTCCTCATTTTATCAATTCTTCTCACACATAACATGCCCCTAAGATTGTCCGTCTAAACACGTTGCACTTTAGATCTACACCTCTTTTTCCAGACCATACTTTCACTACTATACAATAACATAGGTAACAACATACCGTCATGTAAAACCCTAGCGCACTCAAGACTTAACCCCTTTACATCCACCAAGGATATAATTGCACCAGCCACCTTCTTAATATTCACAACTTTTCTACTACAATCTGCATCATCATTTCCCTTTTCATCCAATATATATCCTAAATATTTAAACTCAGACACTTGTTCCAGTTGCTCAATATCCAGCATAACTTCACATCGAGGACTGTCCTCACTCACAAACAAAACCTTACTCTTATCTACGTTTGCTTTCAAACCCCTCCTTTTACACACCCTGCCAAATCCCCCTACCAATCCTCTAAAACTCTCTTCCTATTCGCCACACAAAATCCAAACATCCGCATATAAGAAGATATGGCACTCCTCCACTTTCGAGTGGCATGATTCTTTCTTTTGCATTTCGATTTCTGATGCTTCATAACCCCATTCTATATACAAATCACTGCTTCTCTCCGCTATTAATATTAAACCAATCACTTTCACCTCCAATTATTCTTACACACGCTTCACTATCGTCATACATACTTTTGATTCCATTCAGAAGATTACCATCAACATCATACACCACTAACATCTGTCATAGAGCTTCCCTATTAATCCTATCATACGCCTTTTGAAAATCCATAAAACCTAAATACAATTTATTTTTCTTCTCTCTCATTTTCTCAATCATTTGTTTCAATGCAAAGAATTGATCTACACATCCTCTAAAACTTCTAAACGCACCTCGTTCCTCACCATTCAGTCCCTCAATCACCTGACACACTCTTTCTACCAAAATACTAGCATATATCTTCTCTACAACACTCCAATAAACTAATTTCTATACTCCTACAGCTACCTTATCCTTTTACCTTTTATATGGTATTTTATATTACTTGTTTAATTCTTTGAACTTAAATACCTATAAATGCTTTTAGAGTTGTAATAATCCTCTAAATTAACTTTAATTTCACTATTCGTTTCTGTTCTTGATATCTCCCAAATCAGCAATCTAATTCATACCTGCAGATCTACCATTTTCAACTTTCTCACTCAACCCATTACCTCCTCCTTACTAATGACCAGGGTTGTGGAGTCGGTTCAAAAATTTTCCGACTCCGACTCCGACCTCTGGAAAATTACCGACCCGACCTTTGACCCGACCTCGGCCCTTTAAAAAAAAATTTCAATGACCTCGATTCCGGACTCCAACTTTGAAAAAATTACCGGGACTGACTCCAATCTCTGGAAAATTATATATATGAAAGTTTTTATATATATATATATATATATATATATATATATATATATATATATATATATATATATATATATATGGAGGAGAATAGAGAGTATATATAGGTATAAAGAGGAGAGAGATATATATATATAGAGGGTGGAAATAATGGAAGGGTAGTGGAGACGGAAGGTAGATGAAGGAAAATGGATAATGGAAGGAATGGTGGGAAGAAAGGAATAAATGAGAATCAATGAAAACGTTGTGATGGTTTGGTCATGTGGAAAAGGATGGATAGTAGTCGGTTGGTTAAGCAGATGCATAGTGGTGAGTGGGAATCGAACGGCTGGGAGACCGAAGGAAAAGTGGATTGAGCCAGTAAAGGAATGCCTGGAGGAGAAAAATATGAGTTTAGCAGAGGCGAGAAGAAAGGTGCAAAAATATAAGTGAATGACGGGTTGTAGCCCACCTGTGCTAAGGGATGAACTACATTGGCAGATGCATGGTGAGGGTCCGTTTGTGGTCCCGTGAAGCTCTTAGGGATGGATTTTCTGACCGGTGACGAGCTCTACCAAATGGTATAAAGGGGCGGAAAGACTGGGCTTTTCTCTTTTTTTCGACTTTCGTCATATTCTTCTACTACTTTTCTGTTTCCAATGCATGCCACGTACCTAACCCAAACTTTATTAAACATTAAAATGCAAGACGACGACGACTCCACACACACACACACACACACACATACACACACACAATATCATATATATATATATATATATATATATGAAAGTATATATATATATATATATATATATATATATATATATATATATATATATATATATATATATATATATATATAAATATATATATATATATATATATATATATATATATATATATATATATATATATATATATATATATAGTCTATATATATATATATATATATATATATATATATATATATATATAAATATATATATATATATATATACATATATATATATATATATATATATATATATATATATATATATATATATATATATATATATATATATATATATATATATATATATATATAGTATATATAGTATATATATATATATATATATATATATATATATATATATATATATATATATATATATATATTGTGTGTGACCGCAGTGATAGGGGAGAAAATTATTTCCCGAATTTTGTCAACGGGAACCCTACAAAATGATCAGTCTTTGCAGATTTTTCGATAGCCAAAGTTTGAGCACGATTGGAGCATGTTAACCCGTGCCGCTGGGCGTTCAAAGTTTCAAAAAACTCGAATTTTTGGCTGGCTAGCGACGTCTTTGGGCCGTATCTCTGAAACTTCTCATTATTTTCTCATGATTTATGTCTCAAATCATAGGCAATATTGTTCTAAGTAATTTATATTATATACACATTTGTTGCTACTTATAGTCGAACCGAGCTATAACAGCCTTTGTCATCAAAAACGTGACTAGGAACCTCTATTAACGAACTTATGATATGAGAATTATTTAATATTTTTCAAAATATGAAATTAATTATGATGGAATAAAATGTTTCTATATATATTTAAATGTATTTTGCATTAAGAAAAGAGAGTGACTGCATCGTTTTGCATTCTTTAAGAAGGATAAAATAATGAATAATCTATTCTAAAGGTTTGCTAAAGTGATTTTTTTTTTTTAAACATCAGGATACAGCTTTCGGCATTTGTGTACTACCTAAAACATATTGTTTCTGCTCCTCATCTTTAGTGAGGAGGTTATTAAAGTCTGTAATTAATTTCACTCCTCGTTCTGCCACATCATTAACGACCTTTAGTGACTTCACAATCCCTAATCCTTCCTTAAAATGTATATTTTCAGGCCAGCTACTGGGGGGTTCTCTGAGAAAATCTGCGTTAATCTGGAAACGCTCAAAGAAATTCATGGTCCCCTTGGTAATTAAACAAGATAACACTGCATTAACCAGTTCTTCCAACTGGTGTCTTCGAAATTTGGGTTTACAATTCTTGAATTTTCTGTTTCGGTCTCGGTGTCATTTAAGACTTTGTTCGCCATTTCCGATTTTTTTTCGTCTGAAATTGAGGGATCAAAGAACACGAGGGCTACCAATTCTGCATTGAAATACCACAAATGGTTTGGGAATTTCACCAGAGCTCTCTCAGAGATATCTTTGTCAATCTCCTGATAGTCCAACAAACTTCGCAAGAGGTCAAAGTCTTGCTTGGGAGCCAAGTGTGCTTTGTGGGCATTGAACCAAGCTTTGCAATACACTCTAACGAGAAAAATACAGACAGCTTCTAAGGCACGTTGTTCTTCATGACTCAGTTTGAATTGTCAGCGGAATAGAAAT
>JABUQX010072129.1:0-58065 GCA_015478945.1 Trachelipus rathkii
TCTGTTTGTTAACGTACCCTTTGATACAAATACTTGGCCTCATCGCTAAACAAAATCTCGCGATAAAAAAAACGGGATTTTTCAATTATGAGTATATAGCGTAGTACTGTAAGATAATTCACTATATGAGATAACTAACTACGTACAGCAAATTTAAGTCGGTAGCGGCTTCTAAATGAATTGAATTATATAAGTAGTGCCAAAAACAATACTGGAAAGAAAGAGCAACTTGGATAGATAGAGATAACCACTTATTTTGTGTCAATCAGCGTGGGTTTGACTCCAAACAAATATAAGCCTATATCGGCAACTTTTCGTTTGTAGAGATAACTCTCAACTCCAAATGAATCACCCAGAGTGAGATCAATAAATTAATGTCCGGTCTAATTGAGACATCCTACTTAGATCAACAAGCCTCAAGGAAGGCTTTCCGCCCTGATACAGTCTCAGGACCCCGATAATGCATCACTCCTTTCTTCTTGCCAGAAACGCAGTAAAACCTTAGATTTTCACAACTAGGAATCACAAGTTCTCGCGCCAAACTGCAGTTTTCCAGACGCGTTTTCTCAAAGTACCTCAGATATTAAACACACTCAGGAGGATAGGGGATTTTCTCCGAGCCCTTTCAAGTAGAACTACGCGACTCCTATGTCTTTCCTATATTATAAGGCTAATACCATTCAACACTCGTTCTTCTGTTACAACATGGTCAGAGCTCCTTCCCAGAGGATTTGCTCACAGGCGCATAAGATTCTACATACCGTGCTAAATAAATTATTTATAAAAAATTTTGGATTCGCTTTCTTGCGCAATAAAAGAGTAATAACAGCTATCAAACGGAAAAGGACCGGGTTTGCTAGCCCTATCCCTAAAAAATTACCTAAATAGAGTAAGCGAAAAAAAAAATCGACAAATATGAGCCGCATCCTTTTTAATTCATGCTCTGGCCAGTCCGCTTATTCGCAATTTTTGGTAACCGCTTTTTCGCGTAGATTGTTATATTCTTCTGATCGCTTTTTGTAGCAGTTCGCTTATTCGTAAATTCCGCTTTCGCAATTTGCTCACAGCAATTATCTGTACAAACCTTTCTGATATCATGCTTACGCCCAGTCCGCTGAGTATCTTGAGCAGAATCAGACAAATAATTCATATCGCTAATAATACTCATTTTTATATCCCACTACGGTGACAAAGATCTGCCAACTAGTGGTCGGCTTACACCGTAATCTCTAAGACTACACATCATAAAATTCATAATTATATATCATACGAAAAGGATTAATAAAAGCAACTATTATTTTTTCATTTATTTTTGATTTTTATTCCTTTTTAGGATGGTTATTTTTTTTATATATTCTTGCTGAGGGTAACAATAATTTTATAACATATGGTTTGTTATATAATTATATTAGGTTTGTTACTTATAATATATTATATTTATATAGAGAAATATATATATTATTATTATTTATTTAAAAATAAAATTATATAAAGAATTGTCACTACAAAAAAATTCACCCTAACTAGGTTATCTCTCTATTTTGTAGTTATTCTGTTTAGTGGAGACAACAACTATATCGATATTATTATTTTCGATAATTTCTATCCCCTCCTTTATAAATATTTGATTTATATTTTGGTTGTTACGAATTATCAGAGCTCACATTAATATACTATAGAAATTTGTTGTGTAATAGGACCATAAGCGAATTCGGAGTATCAACCAATAGCCGATAGTCTTTATACTTGATGTCCCTAAAATCCGATCCGCCACAAAAACGATGCATGCTAGCATTGTTGCAATAAAAAAGTTGTTGTGCATTCGTGCATTAGGATTTGCCACATGCCATTATCTTTTCACCTTCCTCCTTGTGCCTTTCAAATTTAACATAATAAATATTTATCCTGTCTTTTTCAATCCCCTTCTTTATATCTACAGTTTCTAACTTTTTATTTTTGTATTTTTTTATTTTGAATATCCCAAATCCCCATACAAAGACTAAAGAAAATCCCGTATTTATTAAGTCCATATTATAACTTAGTAAGATTGTCCTCCCCCTCCGTAAGAGTTCTGGGAAGGATCCTAGAAGGCCCACAGTCCACACAGCCTATCCCTACGAGGTAGGGTCTGGGAGCTTGTTGTGGGTCTCATGAGGGCCTGCTCAACCTGAATGAAGTGGAGAAGATAATTGAGAAAAATAACAACTATAGGGTGTTTCGTATATAGGGGCCTGAGAGGTGGACACTATGCCCACTACCACTGGAATCTCGGGATCTATGAAATTTTATTAAATAATATATATTATATTAGATTATTAATATATATATATTATTTAATAATATATATATTATTAATATTAATATATATATATAATAATATATAATATATATATATATATATATATTATATAATATAATATATATATATATATAATATTAAATTAATATATTATAATTATATAATAAATATATATAGGTTTATAATTAAAGCTTTGCCTCACCTCACCTATGAAAAATTTTCGTAGCCTGAACGCCCATTGAAATATATATACGCCTTTCTCAAGCCCATCCTGTATTATTATATCACAATCATTTCTTAATAGCTTCATTAGCTTTTATTGTTATAACTGTTTCCAATTACGAAGAGAGAGAGATCGAGAGGGAGGAGAGGAGACGGAGAAGATTCAGGTTAAATATGTAGAGTAGCGAGAGGGAGCCGAACTCTGTAACTTCGTCTAAGTCGCGAAGATAGACCGAGTAGAGACTTCTAACGAGCAGCCATTTTCCCTGAGGATGCCTTAGAGCACAGGACTGACCGCTAAGCAATATAGAACGTTTAAGAGTATAGCACAATTATCTTCCAGTAATTGAGCAATTCTTGCTATCTCAAATTCGCTTATTTAATCGGCATTTAAACCTATTTCCGCGTTAGGAGATGTAATTATATAAGAAAGGATAAGTAGGATCATTAAAGTAGACGCACAGTAAGGACTTTAAGAATGAGTAGCTTAGTAGACGGAGAGTGCAAGAAATGATTAAAACCTAACGTGCAAGCTGGCTATTATGAGCAGGAGAGCAAGGAAGGATGAGGAGCGATCCTTATTGAATCGAAGGAGAGCCAACAGCAATGCCCGAGAGCATGGTTCTCCCTTGCAGTACTGGGTTAGAGTAGATGAGAGCACTAGTAGTTAGAGTTGTCGCCTTTTGCTTCTTCCAGAAAGTTGTCTATATGTAAGAGATGAGTATAAGAGATATGATTTATAGTATAAGAAGTAAGATGAAGATAGAGATATAGATGAGGAGTATAGAGATAAGAGATATTAAGTGATATAGTTAAGATATAGAGAGATAAGTGAAATGAAGTAAGAATATATATATGTATACATAGTATAAAATGATATAGTATATATATATATATTAATGATTATATATAAGTATAGTATAATATAGCTCTAAGGTGCAGTCTGTAGGAATATAATAGTATAAGTATAAAGTATATATTATATATATATAAGTATATATATATAATATATAATAGAATATATAAGATATATATATATAATTATATATATATATAATGAGTAATAGTATAATGATATATATATATATAAGTATATATATATGTATAATAGGTTGCAAAATACGAAGAAAGAAATTGAAATAGAGAGGAGAGACGACGAGAGAGATTAAGTCCTGACATTATCCGTGAATTACTAGTAAGCTATTATACGTAAAAAACAATAAGTGTATTCAATTAATACCTATCCTAGTACTCTATAGATCAATAACCTATAATAACCTACTACCTAACCTAACCTAACCCTAACCATAAACCTAAAACACTCACAACTGATTAAGCGAAAGTGTAAGAGAGGATTTTAGAAAGAAGCAAACTAGTTCCTCCAAACCCAAGTTTCTTTTTTCACCAAAATTTTCATTCTTCAAAGATTTTTTCGACATTCCCAGAAACTTATTTCCAATAAAGCACTTTATTTTTCATAAAAATGCATTAATACATGTTGCATACTATGTACTTGGAGGGAAGATAAATTAAAATTTTGAAAAAAATTGACATTTTTCCTTAAATGTAATTCATTAGTTAAGTTTAAGATCTCATTTAATAATTTATTTAGTCATAAATTTGAAACAGAAATAAAATCAAGTTATAAAAGCGGAATATAAAGGAATAGAGCAGATAACCAAAAAGTAAATAAATAAAGCATAATAAAAATAAATAAAGCACAATGTAAAGCAATTGGATAAAATACAATAATGTAAATAAATAATATAGAAAAAAATAACATAAATATAATATAGTAAAGAAAAGAAGAGAGAGTAGCAGAAGGGGATTTGATTTCCTATACTAACACTAAAAAGATAACACAAAGGTAAAAAATATATAGATGATAAAAGTAAAATGGTTATTTATTTATTTGATAAGTATGTTAAATAACGTGTAAAGTAAATTTGTATAAAGAATATATTATAGTGATATATAATAAATATATATTAATATAGATATTTAGAATAATAATATATATAACAATACATATAATATTTTAAAATTTTAGAAAAAAAAATAGTATAATATATATAGGGCACTGGTTCGTAATACCCCCCGCTTAGATATTCTAATCGATAATAAATATCGATATATTTTTTAATTTTAAAATATGATGATGTAACCTTTCATTGATGTTTTTTTTGTAGAATATTTTTTTACTAATATTTTCAGAGCAAAGTGTTCTCTTTGCGATATTTTGTTGATTTAAAATAGGAAAAACAATTAATATATGTAGAAATTCTTCGTATTCGATAGTATATATATATATATATATATAAATTAATAATATATATACTATATATATAATACAATATATAACTATATTTATATAATACTGAACTATCTCACGGACGGTTACTATACCTATGTATATATATCACTAGTATATTAATATATATATATTATATATATATATATAATATATATATAATATCATACGGATGGTCAGAATAATTATTTTAAATCGCTCCACAGTATGTAGCTAATGAGAACGCAAGTCCTACCTACAGTATAACAATATTCACTATATCGATTTGGAATCAAGCCGAGAATTCTAAGGATTGGGATTTGTAAACTTTTTTTTATTTTTTTTGTTTTGAACGCTTAGATATTATTTTTGTGTTAACTAAAGGAATACCTAGGGTAAACCGCAAAGAATGGCAGGAGTTCGGTGGTCACATCTCGGCTCCCGGTGGACCGCACGGGGGAACTAATCCCCTCCCGGCGAGATTGGTCCACGAACCCCTAGATCTTTGGTCTTTGTGTCCTGACTGAGGTGAGTTCCTACCGAGCCTATCCCCTCGCAGGGTATGACGTCCGACTGCACCCTCTGTCTCAGTTGCTCAGAGACCCTAAACACTTTGGGTGAAATAATTCTTGAGTTTATTCTTTTTTGAAAAATTTTAAGTTTTTTTTTTAGGGGGCTCGACGCGACGGGGGACAGAGGGGGGTGATGTTCATACCACCGCACGCGGGATGGTCGGAGGCCCCCGCACCCAAGACCAAAGAGCGGGGTTCCGAGACCAATCTAAATCCCGGAGGGAGGGATAGTCCCCCGTAGTCTCAACGCGGGAGGCCGAGAGACCCGACTCCTGCCATCTTTGCGGTTTTACCCTCTATGGTATTGGTGCCATCCCACCCCCCTTTTATTTAATTGTATTAAATTATGATAAAGAACAAAAAATTAATTCAAATAAAAAAAAAAAAAAAAAAAAGTTTTAAATATTCCCATACGCGTTGTATGAATTTTTTCGTGCCTGATTCAAATATAATGATGAATGTTTATTAGCTGTATGGACCTTGCCGTTTCTCTAGCTACATCTTGTGAGCTTAAAAACATCTGACATCTATATATATACAGTAATAAATATATATTCAGATAGTCATCTCATACAAATTATATAATACTATGTATTTAATACATATTAATATATATTATATATTTGCTCATGTGACTAAGGTATCATAATATTATTTATATACTGCCTTATATATATATATATTATATATATATATATACTATATAGCCTTTTAATCTTGCTTATTATTAATAAATGTAATTAGAAATATACTTTTATTTATTAAAATAAAATTTTGAAAATAGATATTTAAAATAAAAATATAGTAAAGTTACCTCACATTTTATCAAAAAAATTATAAAAAAACTTGACAATGTTTTAAATTTTATTAATAAAAATATCGAAATTATTATCGATTAAAATATCGAAGGGGGGGTTATTAACGAAACCAGAGCCCCTCATAGTATATATATATAGTAATACCGTTATACAGTAATATATAGCCTTAGGGTGAGTAACGAGAGTATTATAAATCACTAAGTTTTTTAACAAGGCCATATATATCAATGGTGCAAAATAGAACGGAGCAGCCCTGCTGGAGGCTGCCGAGGCCGACGGGGAACAAAGAAAGGGGGGTTACCTTCATGTTCCTACCCCGCAGGGAAGAGGCGGAAGGAACCCCGCAACACGACTCAATATCCAAGAGTGGGGTCCAGGGAGACCCTATCCTGGAAGGTGGAGAGAGAAACAGTCCTACTACTGTCGTCTTCCCCAAGAAGGCCAGTATTTGACCCCGATTATAGCCCTTCCGATGTCCTGAACAGATTCCCGTGAGGACCTGTTGGGTTAACTTCTGAGTCATTCCTTACATTGATGGTAATAGTTACTCGTGGATATAGTGAGTTATATCTCATAATCGATCATATAAGGAGAAGAAGTTTAAAATGTCCAAATGGTCGACTACATTTTTGTTTTAAAAAAATATCCATATTGCAACAAACATTCATGATAATTTCATTCTTTGTCACGACTATTTTTGTATCCTGCCGCCATTTTCTCTGTCGACAATTTGGGTCTAGTTTCCTTGAAATGATTGATCAAACTATGAATTTAAATACAATTTCAATGTTGACTACTATTGTATTTTATTATTATATAGGTATTATGTTTTATTTCTCTCTCAATAAATGTTCAAAAGAATTGCTTTTCTAAAATTTGTAACTTTTTTAAATTAATAATCAATAAATTAAATATCATTAATTTCGTAATTATTATTTCTTATTTTTTAATTTAAAGTTAAAACTAAAATTTTTTTGTTCGAAAAGCATTCATTTGTCAGCACATTAATAAATGGTCGAGAATAAAGTAAAATAGGTTAATCCCTATTGTAATAATAAATAGTATATATTATATATATATCATAAATATATAATTATTATAGTATATTTAAATATTATATATTTTGTAATAATATATAAAATATAATAATAATATATATAATATATTAAAAAACAAATTAATTATATATAGTTGAGATAATTATATAATTATATATATAATATATAATAATATAATAATTATTACATATAATATATATTTATAACTAATATATATTATATATATATATAATATTATTATATATATATATTAATATATATATATATATTATAATATTATATATATTTATATATATATATATTATATATATATAATATATATATATTTATTATATATATTAATATATATATATTATATTATAATATATATTATAATATAATAATATAGATATATATATGAATAATAAAATTAATATATTATTATATATATATTATTAATTTAATATATATTTAAATATATATATATATATATATATATAAAGTATATAAATTGCATAATAATACCTGCATATATATTATAAATATATATATATATATATTATATATATATAATTATAATATATATATATATATATATATATATTCTAATATAATAGGCCAATAAGTGACCCACATATAAAAATATGATATATACATATATATAATAACAAAAAGGATTTTTTGTATGAGTTTGGAAATGCGTGTTCTCGATTTATCGTATAAATATATTTCTGAAAACCAAAAAATATGATAAATAAGGAAATAAAGAAGTATTCAAATTGTTAATCTTTATTTTAATGAAAATAATAATACTACTACTAAAAAGGTAATAAATTTGAAAAAAAATTTAGGCTTCACACACATACATTTCTTCACACCACATACCTCGCATACATATGCAGACATAATAGACATACACATATGTTCACACACACATACACCACATAAATTTAATATTTATTAATAATTATAATATATTAATAATATATATATAATTAATATTATAAAATAATTATATTATTATTATATAGTATATAGCTATATAGAGTATTTATATTATATATATATATATATATATATAATATATATATATAATATAATATATTATATATATATTTATATTATATTATATATATATATATATATTTATATATATATATATATATATATATATATATATAACCGAATTACGATAGGGAAATCACCTTGTGAGACAAATATCTGCATTGTCTATTAAGCAGGTATGGGTCAGCTGGCTAAAGAGGCTATTTGTTGCCGGTCTCATGCTACATTCTGTGCAATTCGTGGTAAGAGCGCTACATGATATCCGGATATATACTTGTTAATCTTTTAACGTTAAAAATATCAAAATTATGGTTATAACGCGCTTTCTTTTCTTCAAAAAGAATATGAACTCGCTCCGAAACAAAGGACAGCACACAAGCTTGGGTGGCTATAGTGCCGAACCATAGAACATTCATGCAGCTGAACTCGAGATCAGGTCCTTTGATAGCGCTCTCCCTCACAATGAGGTAGTCTGCAAGTCCGTACCTCCCCTTTACAGGTCACTCAGATTAGGATTTCTTGCCAATTTTTATTTGTTAGTTTTATGTGGTGTTATCAATAATTTCTAAAGCGCACGACGATTGTGCATTAGAATTACAATACATTTACATTATTGCTAAAATCCTCTCTGTATCAATTATCTCATATCACTATTGTCAAATAAAGCACTATTGAAAGTAATTTATTAATTATCGTTGCTATGACTGTTGCTTAGAAGTGAATTTCAACCTAGACGTTCATTTTGGATAACACCCAGCAGTAGACAATTAGGGGGCGAAGACCCCTAAAGTGACCCCTAAAAACCCTTAATTTAGAGTCAGATAGTGAGCCTAAATTGCCAAAATTCCAAATTATCGAAAAAAAAAACGGTTACTTTCTCGTTATCTCAGTGCGACTCCATTGCGAGTCTCCTAAAGTGAATAAATTAAACTGCCTTGAAATTAATAACGTGAAGAAAAAGCTTCTTATTAAACCTCATTAAATAAGGAAAGAAAAAAGGTCACCCCCGCCCGGTTATCTGATGTTTTTGTTTTTACGTTCTTATTACTTATGAAGAGATCCGAGAAGCGGAGAAAATTCAAATTCCAAGGCTCTCCGAAAATTAGGCTTAAAAGCAACGCCTAAGCTTGACTCAAAGCGCCTAAGAAACATGATCCCAAACAAAAAGTCGAGTTTTCGAAAAAAGGCGAAGCCAATCTCCAAATATTAATAAAATAGGGAGGGAAAGTCCTCCAATCCCTAAAATAACGCTCCACATCCCTCAAACTCTTAGAGAAGGCAGGAAAATCAGGGGAGTTTGCCCGATGAAACAGCAAACAAATCAGCAAAATTTACGAACAAAATGGGACTCTGTGAACTTCTTCTGTAACGAAGCAGAACGAACGAGAGACACAGACTCCACTTACCCCACCGGATCAAACGCGCGGATTTAGTTCGAAGTTCTAATTAGCAAACAAAAACTATGAAATCATTCGTCAACACGTGAAGTAGCGCAATCACTGTATAAGCTAATACACAGCAAGTAAAAACCAACGGTCCGCTCTACACGACGTAAATAACAACACAAGGGCCACCAATTCTGGCGGAAACTACACTCTACCAGTAACTCTTACCAAACTGCTATAAAATAGAAACATAGAAAAACAAAGAACAGGATGGTCGCAACAACACAAACTCCTCCTCTGCTACCTCGAGTCGAAAAAAAAAAATACTTTAAATAAGTTTCAAAAGCAAAACATTCTAGTCCAAATATAAATATTTCAAGTGTAATTAAATTTAAAATACAATTTAAAGTAGAAATCAAAATGTTTTCAATGAAATTATTTTATTTCCTAATAATATTAACTTCTACTAATATTTGATATATATTAATGATATAATAATATAATAAATAATAATTAATTAAATAATGATAGTAATAATTAATTAATAATAATTTATAATTATAATAATTAATAATTAATAGAAAATAAAATAAAAATAAAGACAACAAATTGTAGTGATAATAAATCAAACGACTGAAAAATGACAAGATAAAAAAAACACAAATTGTGAAATCCTAATAGTAAGTGAAAACTGTGACTTCAAAGACACGTAAAATCTCTGTAACGCAGCCTTGAATAGAGCCAATCTTTGATTAAAAATATACCATAAAATTCAGTATGATAAATGTTTCATAATCTAAAAATCATAAAACAAATGATTATTCAATAATCAAATTAATAAAGGCCAAATCGGCAAAAAATGTAAACAAAGAGTATTCCACAAAAAAATTGATAAAAAAGTTGTATTTATCTTATTTTAAAATCTACTTGTTGCATGAAAATTATACAATTTCATTATTAATATTATGATAATTATTATATAATGTATATTCCTGAAAAGATTTTCTTAGAGCCAAAAATTTCAAACAGTCAAAGTCTCAAACGGCCAACCGACGCAAACCGTTGAGTTGTTGCCTATCTATCACTGCTATTAAACATAAATATAAATGCAAACTTGTTCAAAATATTATTTAGGTCAAGGATCATAATAAATAAATAATAAATTTAAAAATGAAAATTCTTCATAATTTAGTAATAAATTCAATTAAAATATTATCAAAAGTGTTACTAATAAAAATAAAAAAATGTATTAAATCATTTATCAAATATATGGTTTTTTTAATAGATTTTGATTCTTGTTAAACATTTAAACACGAAGATGTCGCAGGCATGGACTTTCGATATAGCCTGCCTGTCTAAATACGAAAAGCTGACGAGTTGAAAGCTGGCGGGATTAGCTAGGTGATGAAAAGAAAGTGCCAGAGACAATCTACGCCTAATGTAATGTGTTAAGCCAACCAGACTACTTTTCCCAAAAAAAAAACAAAAACAAAAAAAAAAAACGCAAAACTTAACCAGTGTTTCATATTCCTTCTGCAGGCAAAAATGAGTCTATGCCGGTCGATTCTGATTCCAATGATAAGAGAAGCCAATTACAACGTTTTCGCGAGAATTTAAAATCTTTTTTTTTATCTTACATCAAATAGAAAAAAAAAAAATTTTTTTTAAGTATCATTCTATTCATCATAAATTGTCCATCTAAAAATAACTAAACATCATAGTTGAATAATTACGATTTCTTATTAGAGTTAAAATTTTCCTCGTGATGTTCAGTTATGTTTTTAAATGAAAGTTTTCCTCACTCGTTTGCTCTTAATTTATATTTGCCTTTTTCAAAAATTTTAAAGTTCGTGAAAGAGACCTTTATGGTACAACTCCGCGAACGAATAGAAAACGGAAGTGGAATGGCCTACAAGTGTTTTTAAAAATATATTGACTTTTATATAGAGGAAGATAAACAATTTTTAATATCATTTCGTAAATCAATTGCATGTAAAAAGATAGTCTTTATTTTAGAGAAAATTATATATTATTTTTTTTATCAAAGATGATTAAAAATTTATTAAAATAAACATTTGTCAAAGCAACAGAGCTCTAACGAGACTTGCTCTAATTATATTCAATGTACCCTAAAAGCAATACCGCGCGAGGGCAATAGCGGTAGGAGAAATGCAAAATTCTAAACTGTCTAGCGAAAAGCACATTTTAAAAATTATCACAATATTTTACTTTTCAAAAAATTTATGTCGCATGATAATATTAAGATTTCCTTTTCCATTTTCCTTTTTTCATTAAACTATTTCTCGTAGTCTAAAACCTTTCTTTTAATATTAAAAATGATCAGAAAAATATTAAGAGTGTAAGCATCTACGAAGAAAAGAAAATAATTGACCATCAAAAGGCAACACTCTCGCTATTTAAAAGGCAACGTTTCCTTCAAGATCAACCAAGAAATCTCTCCATTGCCCGACACCAGGTAACGTAAGCGCCATCGTCGAGTCGAAACAACACAAAACAACAGTTCCATACGGACCCTATGATTGGTCCTCCTATCAGCCAACTGACCAGTCAGAGCAGCAAAGCTTCCAAACAACCTCCAAAATGGGATTGATAATAATACATAGGAAGAAAGAGGATAGGAATATCATTTTGAACTCTACAATTCAGGGAAGATTCGCAGGTGTGAAATGATTGGATCTTAACTGCATTTGAAAAACGCAAGGTTAATAAGATAACCCGCTTACCCGGCAAGGGTTTCCAATTGCAAGCAATCAAGACGGATGGATGAACATTAGTTCGCACCTAACTGAGAATCGTGACACATTGTAAAGTGGTTCGAGACGAGAACCGATTTGAACGACAAGAAAAAGTTGGATTGACCCACAAAAATAGAAGAAACAGGTATCCCGACGAAAATTACAATGTAATTGAAATGGTCGCCATACGAGATCTTATTTTTATGATATTTTTCTTTTCTTTTCTATTTCAAGCTGTTCCATTCTTTCTACCTGTCTTGTCCTCCTTAACGGTTATTTGTTTAATTCAGAATGTTGTTTGGGCTTATTGAAAAAAAGGGAGACTGGTGAAACTGTCACCTAAACACAATCGCGTCACGTGCGTTGTGGAAATAGTTTGATTTTTTTTTTGCCCACCCTCCAGGGATTTCAACAAGCTAGCCCGAATAATTACGATAGGGAATCCTTGTGAGAAATTGTCCAATATGTCATTGTCATTTAACACGTATGCCAAGCTGTAAGAGGCTATTTTTGCCGGTCTCATGTCTTTACATCTTTCAACTTTTCAAATCCCTAGGTGAATTGACCTTAACATTAATTGTATAAATTCGATATATGTTTATTTTAATTCAAATCTTTTTTATTTTTTTCCCAGTATTGGCGGCCGCTTATCTTTCTTACAAGAAGCAGACGACCAATCAAAGAGAAAAAATGCTTGGTGGAAGTGGCCCGCACCTGGCGACATTTATTATTAAATATTTAATATCCAGCCAGCGATCTCGAGATCAGTCCTTTGATAGCGCTCCCACAATGAGGAGTCGCCAAGTCCGACCTCCCCAATAAAAGATTTGTGTAATCTCATTCCCTTATGCAATTTTATTTACATTTCCTATCCTGTTAATATAACAGGAATAATACTTAGGATTTTTTTTATTTGCAACTCTGTCGTTTTAAAATCACAAATCCCAAACAACTGTCTTAAATTTCACCAATTTACTAAAATTTCACAAAAATATAAACGATACCAGTGTTTATACAATCTTCTTTGTGTACTCTCCATCTAGTAACCTTTATTCAAACTAATCAATTAAATCTTTTAAAAAAATAATTTTAAGTTCAATAATGGTGTAACTTATTTCAAAAATCAAGCTTCAAAGTAAGCCAAGCTTCTAACTCAACTCAAATTGATAACATAAAAATTATTGTTTAGGTTGGGTTAGGTACGGTTAGGTTAAGTTTAGCTTAGACCTTAGATTAGGTTATCCAAAAATTTATGTATTTACCCTAAAATTATTAAAATAACGATAATTAATTATTGATTTTTCGCTCCTGGAGTCAACCATTTAACTCTATATATTAATATATATATATATTATATATTATATATATATATTAATATATATATATATATATTATATTTATAATATATATATAATATACTTATATAATATATAATATTAGCTTTTTAATTATTATAAACATATATTTCAATTAACTAGAATTTTAATAAAGATAAATTAGTATTATTATTAATGCGAAGTATAATATATAATATAATATATATATATATATATATATATATATATATATATATTATATATATATATATATATTTAAAGATTGGTCTAATATAAATATCTGATTTATATATATACATTTAGAAAGTTAATCGTCATTTAGAGAGTTTAAAATTATTTTTCTATTTTTTTTATAATTTATCAGAAAATAAATGCTATATATGCAAATTTATATTTATTATTAATATTATGAGATTCCTTTTGAACATGTTAGAAAACTGTTGAATAGTTTAGATAGTATTTCAAATTTTGAAGGATTTGAATCAAATATTCGTAAAGGTACACTAGAAAGTTTTTAACAGTTTGATAATACAACTGACTATGCTTAACAGTAAAATTCTGTTTCAAGCTCAATTAATTATCATGTGTTCTGTTCGGGGACAAAAGTATCATCTTGAGCAGATGCAATCAATATATAATAGTACTCTGGTATGTGGACTAAAATATTCACCAAAAGCTTCTTCAAGTGTATGAAAATAAAATTTATTTGGCTAGTGTAATATATGTTAGGTTTAAGCTCATTCTAATACCAAAACTGTATTATCGGAGGATATAACGAAATTATTACAAATGTTTAAATATTTATCGAGCTAAATGAAATCTAAGCAAAATATTAAATTTAATACATTATTGGTATTAGTAGTAAAACTTTCTGTAAAAAAGTATGGTGTAAAATAATTTATTTACAATAAATAAAAAAAAATAAATATTATATATAATATATTAGGGATGTACCGGCTAATTCACTATCCGGTATCCGGCTATCCAGGCCAAGTTTTTGGACTATCCGGTGTATCCGGCCGATATCATTGTTATTCCGGCGGGATAACACACCCGGATAATTATTTCTAGTAGGTTCTTTCTATTTCCTCGTGGATGCTTTCTATTAAGCTACAGAGGCGTAGTGAAATCATTTTTATTAAGTATTATCATATATCATTTTTTATTAAATTAAAAAGGTCGCTTTTTATTAACTTACAGAGGTCGTTTTTTATTAGCTCTGTCCGAAGATATAATATAATAATATTAATAGATATATATATATTATATATATATATATATTATATATATATATATATATATATATATATAATAACTATAATTACTCTTTTTAGACCCCCCCCCCTTTCGATGTTGGGTACGAATGTTATATTATTTCATTCATTATTTGAAGACTGGTGAAACATAAAGTCAATTAAAAACTAATAGGTTTTAGTATAATTATTTTGACAAAATCTCTAGGAATGATAAAATTTATAATAAAGTAAAGTAAGAGTAATAGTGTTGATAACAAACTTTTTTTCATGCATTTAAGCCTTTCAGTTTTGTTAATTATTAATTCTTATTTACAAATACTTATTTAATTTAATCGTAACTTGCAAAAGTTTATTTTATTTGTATTACTGATTTAGGATTTTTGAAAAAGTTTTTGTTTAAATACTTCCTTGCATACTGAAAAATAGTTCGAACTATGTCAAATACAGCGATTTTCGTTTTTGCATTTGTTTTACTAAAAAATAATGCTCAAGTTTTCCGATCGTTTCGTCAACCTTAATCAGCGCAAAATCCGTAAGAATGCTTATCAAGACGTGAAGGAATTTTCTTTAATTCTGTAAGGTTTTATTTTTAATAGCAGAATTTTTTGTTTTACACAGAATTAGAGACATTTTTTACGTTTGGGTGAGCGTTTTTACGATTTTGCCGCTAAGGTTGATCGAAAACGAACGCAAACTAGAGCATTTTTTTTTTTTTTTTTTAGGCAAGTATCAAATGCAACGAAAACGGCTTTAAACATGTTTGCAAAAAATACCGATTTTCGGTGTTGCGCCAGACGTCAAGATGGCCAGGTGTAAAAAATTTGGTGGACTATATAATTTTGCCATCCACTGAAAAACCAAACGGGTTTCTTATTGATCAATTGTAAATAAGTTAATTCCTGGGAATGATATAGTATTCCGCTATAACTCCAAATTTCCCCCTCCCCCTCCTTCCTCTTTCTTCTTCTCCCCCCCCTCCCCCCCCCTCCCCGCCCCCCCCTCCCGCCCCCGCCCCCCCCCCACCCCCTCTCCCTCCCTCCCTCTCCTCCCCCCCCCCCTTCCCCCCCGCCCCCCGCCGGTGCGGCACATTTTTAAATTAGCAATTCCGCATTTATTTTGGGTATTACCGCAATTGCGAATTGCGGACTTAATTGCGGACAACCCACATTACATAATATATATAATATAATATAGATATAATATATATTATATATATATATATATATATATATATATAATATAATATATATATATATATATATTATATAATATATAATATATATATTATATATATATATATATATAATATATTATACTATTATAAATAATATATATATAATAAATAATATAATTATTAATTTATATATATATTTATTTTTATTTTACAGTTTGTCCACCGACTACGCACCACGCACGCGGTGCAGAGCCCTTATCCAATGGATGGGTGTTTGCGCACATCAGAAGCACTGCTACGTTTGTAAATTCGGGCACCAGATGAGCACAGACGCCAGCTTTGAAGTGGGGGAGATAAAATTCAGCAGGAAATACAGAAGATGGAAGAGAATCCACAGAACAGAGGTGGCAGGGAAGAAGAAGGAAGCACAGCAGCGTACTAGCCTGGAGTTAACCAATATCAACACAAACTCATGTGCAGAACAAGCACTAATGGTGGTAGTAGTGTGGGCGAGTGATAAGTCCCAGCCACCCTGCGCTGCGGTCCGTATAAGAGATAAAGCAACAACAATCGCAGGGGCAAAGTGAAGTTGGAAAGTACAAAAAAGAACAAGTTTATAGAGTCTTTTGGCCTTTGACCCTCGACCCCCTCTATCCAAAGGTCCGGAGAAACCAGAGAACCCCAAGATATGAGAGCAGCTAGTACACTATCCTCCTACAAGGGCGGATGAAGCCTTTGTATGGCTGGAGTAACTCTGAGAAGAGGGAAAAAAATTTCTCGCAGTCTAAACGAACCTCTCTTCCAGATTTTAAGGAGAACCGCCCTAGCGTTGTGATTCGAGGTTCCAAGACTTTTTTTATTATGTAAGCCAAGGATGTTATATGTAACGAGGAGACGGGGGGAGAGAAATGTCCGAAAGAGATTAGGCAGGTTATTAAGGTCTTAGGAGAGGTATTGTAAATTGAGTTTTTAAAGAATTGAATTTCACAGGTTCAAGACGACCCCACCCCCGGAAATCTATACAGGTCGCGAGAATATGAACGGGAAGATTAGCGGAGAGAGCAATTCTAAAGTAAGAAGGAGCAGAATTGGAATGTTGAAGAATGAAGGTCGAGCCAGTCATCACATATGAATCTGACATTTAAAACTATCACTTAGCTCTCATTTTCATGAAAAGTAGGAATAAGTAGGGAGATAAGACAGAAACAAGAAGATACAAGTTGATCAGAAATGAAAAGAAGAAAGACCGTAGTATCAATAGAGTAGTTCATGAAGCTGATCCAAGCACAGGTAGTATAAGGAGAAGATGTATTGTGAAAGTTGCTCCATCTTTACCCGAAAGAAAGAACCATAATAAAGTAGAATACGGAAGAAAAGATGATGTTGTAAAAGTGAAGAAGCAAAAAAGATATGAGAAACGTCATAAAGTTAGACGAAGGATTGAAAGAAGAAGCAGAAAATGTTGGGAACTATGTCGTGGTTCGAATGTGAATAAAAGAAGAGGGCAAGTGCCAAACAAAAAAGAAAATGAAGGCAGACATGGAAAATTGAGATCAGAAGGATCTAACAGAGAGAGAAGATGTTATGATATCATGGCTGAAAAAAGCTACTGTTGAAAGGACTATGAGAAGAATTCTTGATGGTATAAATGATGCTGATTATTATATCGACGATATAATTATACGCAATCAGACCTGGCGCGGCAACCTGGAAACGATCATGAATGTACTCATGTTTAGTCTCACAAGATTAAAAGAAGAGGGTTACACCATACGACCGACGAAGTGCGAGCTCGCTTCTTCGACGGTAGAATTTCTTGGCTATCACATTGGACATGGCACAAAAGGATTACAGGACGATAATGTGGCCAAAATTATGAGAACAGAACCACCTAAGAACAAGAAACAGGTTCGCTCGTTTTTTGGTCTAACTGGATACTACCAAGATTTTGTGAAAGACTACGCAAAGGTCGCCGCCCAACTAACAGATTTAACGAAGAAAGGTGAACCTACAAGAGTGCGTTGGGAGAGTAAGCATTAAAAAGCATTTGAAGAGCTTAAAAAGGCACTGAGTTCCAGAACGATTTTGAAGATGTCACAGTTGGACAAGGTTTTTACGCTACAAGTCGATGCGTCTGACACATCGCTTGGATATGTCCTTCTACAAGAAGAAAACGGCATTCTTCATCCGATCTCATATGGTAGTAAAATACTCTCTGCAACCCAGCAAAGGTACAGTACGCTGGAGAAGGAAGCACAGGCCATTGTCACGGGCGTAAAGATATACGAACCGTATTTGTATGGAAAAAAGTTCGTACTTCAATCAGACCATCATCCTCTTACAGCCATGAACCGAAAAAAGTATGAGAACTCACGCATCATGAGATGGGCTTTGTACCTTCAGCGCTTCAGGTTCCTACAAATCACATTAGCGGTAAGGAAAATGTAATAGCTGACTACCTTAGCCGTTCGATCGGTGACGGAAAACTAATAAATCTCGAAGAACATCCAACAGAAGAAGAAGGAATTCCGCAAGAGTTCGAGTCAGCATGTAAATAGCTAAATTACTGTGTAATTTGCTCGAAGGGAGGGGCTAAAATTTAATATATGTAACATGCTAACTAGAACTCTTGCTAGTTATTTCATCTCCCTTTTTGCAATGTTTGTTTTTCCTCCCTTTCTTAGCATGGTACATATGGGTAGCCCGCTCATTGCATATATATTTAAATATAATTTATAAACAAATATAAATAAAATTAAAAATTTTGCTTTTCTCTCACTATTTCTTGTGTCAATGATATATATATATATATATATATATTATTATATATATATATATACATATAATAACTATATGGATATTAGATATTATACTAGGTATATAGGACTATTATATAATGTTATGTATACTTATTTATGATATAATATTATAATATATATATATATATATATTAAGTATACATATGATTAATACTATATATCTATATATATATCTACTGTATAGTAACCTTTATTCTCATCCAGTGTAGATTTCATTTTAAACGTGCTACTTTTATTTACTTTATTAATGAAAGCAAGATAATGGAAAAAATTAAAAGCTGAATAACGTATTACCTTCTATAATGTTAATTAATCGATCGGTTGAAGCTTTTTATTTATGTAATATTTTAATTTTAATTATTAATTAATAATGTGATTAATTTTTATTATTATTGTATTATTAATTGATATTATATATTTATTATTTTCTAATTATTATTATTATTTTATTATTTATTACAATTATATATTAATATTATTTTAATATTATCATTATACGGCATTATTATTGTCAATTCTCTTTCATATTTATCACTTTTATTATATTATTATTCATGTATATTATTATTAGTTAATTATTATATTATATATTATATTATTCATTGATTATTATTATTATTGATTATTATTATATTAATTATTTATTATATATTGTTAGTTAATTCTGATGTATTATTATTATTATGATTTAATTCATTTTATTCTATATGAGACGACAAGGATTGTAGGAAAAGGATAATTGAATAATGATATATTAGTAGTATATCCTATTATATATTATTTAATAATAGTATTATTATTTGTATATTAGTATATATATAAATATATATATACTACTATATATATATATTATTTATACCATATATATTATAATAATTTTATATATATAAGTATGTATGACAGGCTTAGTATATTATACTATATTATATATTATATAACTATATTGTATATATATATGTAAGATATTATATATATTTATTTAAATCCGTTATTATTATAGTTAAATCTAGAAACTATTAGCTGTTCAAAATATTTACTAAAATTACTATTTTATATACTATAAATTTAATATAAAGTGAAATGATATATTTTATTCTAACTGTTTAATTATAATATAACTATTATATTATTATTAGCTATATTTATTATAAGTATAGTTATAAGTATAGTATATATTCTACATAGTATAGCTATAATACTATCGTATATACTATTATAATTATATGATATTATATAGTATCGTATAATACTAGCTTATAATTATATATATTATATATTATAATTATAATTTAATAATTATATAATAATATATAGTTTTTTGATTATTATTATTACCATTCGCCATGTAGGGCTTTCGCCTGCTGTTGGACAGCCATTGGTTCTTCTTCGGCCCGAAACTTTGATTCTGACGGCATATCTAGGCAGAAAACATTTCTCGGTCAATGTTTCTGAGCAGTAACTTGATTATATTACTCGGTAAGTGGAGTTATACCCCTTTCAGTGATACTACATCTTCTTTCTTGGCTCAAAGCCGTTCTTCCAGCTCTCAGCGACGTGTGTATCTAGGCTGAAGGTATAGATACCATGCGTTGGTCCTGGGTTCATTCAATGAATAAGTATAATAAGAGACCGGGTTGCTAAGTCCTGTCTCCCCCTAGACTGAGGCGAGAAAGAAAGTATTCGAGCATGTCCAGACTGCTTATATATATATAGTATTAGTTATTATAATCTTATAATATAGATATATACTATATATAAGTATATATCATATATATATATATATATGTTTATCGTATATATAATATATAAGTATATATATATAAATTTAATAATAGTATATATATAGTAATTAATTATATTATATTATATACATATATTATATAATATATATATACGATATATATATTATATACTATATTATATAATTGATTGGAAATAATACAGTCACTTTTTATACTAGAATATGATTTTAATGCGTTTGATGATTTGAGGGTGATGAGCGTCGATTTGTTGTTGAGAGTTAATTTTTATGGTAAGGTTGTTGAAGAATTGTGTTTTTTGTTTTATATTTTCTCTTGTCAATTATGCGGTGCTATCAAGTCCAGCTATTCGTTGGTTTATTGAAGGTGTACGTTACGATTGTAAATTAGACGATTGTTGTGTGGATATGTGTTACCAATCAGTGTTTTAACTTTTCGTTTGATTTGGTTGAAAGAGGTACGAGTTTTTGGTCATTCAAATATATAACAAGGTTAGAGCAGAGGTGAAATGACTTTTTGCATCTTCTGTTCCTTTTGGCTGACTGTTTACGTGTGTCAGTGGCATAAGTGGATTTTGATAATGGCAACCTGTCGTATGAAATATGGCCTTTAGTAGCCTGCTAAGGAACTGGCCAAATGTCAATAGTCGTTATTTAATTAAATGAGTATGTGTAAGATATATTTTATATTGTAATTTAATCGATTGTCATTGTCATAATATTTGTTTTAGAATTCATTAATGAATGGTTTATATGAATTGGTATGTTCACAATATTCGAAGATAAATCATTCTGTTAAATTCACATTGTTCATTTAAGTTCGTTAATTCTGAAATTGCGTAGCAAGGCAGTTACGTTGGTGGTAATTCAGTCGAGTTTGTCATTGCAGACATTGAAAATTTATATTCAGGTAAAGTCTATGTATTTAAATTTGTGGCGCATGTTTGGTAACAATTTATTTAATATTTTCAAAGTTTGATAAATAATTTATTGATTGTATTTTAAAATAGATTGTGTTAAATTTATTTAGTTGAGTTTTGCATTATTTTCTATACCATTCAGAATGCCTCAGTTTCTTGCACGGTGAAGGTAGAGATTGGCGCTAGCGTAAGTCAGCGTTTTTGACCGTCATACAACAACACTAGAAACATTCAGATATTTATTTTTAATATTGGTAATGCAAAAGTAAAAAAAGGTTTTATTTATATTTAAACAGGTCTCATATAATTAAATTTTTACTTACTAGAAAATTTAACGTTTTCAAATTATGTTTCAGATAGTGATTTAAAACAATATCATAGCCGATTATAAATTTCTTATATTAATAGTATTAATATAGTATTATTATCTATATTATATCTATATATATATAATTTATTATATATATATATATATATATATATTTATATATATATATATATACAATATATATATATATTATAAATTTGGTAACTTGGTATTATAAATATTATTATTTTTCTTTTGTTTATTGTGGTATCTTGAAGTTTTATTTTATTTATTTATTAATTTATTAAATATGGGTTAGTAGTTCCATTCTGTGTCAATTCTTCACTTGCATTATTTCTATTATATATTCAGTTATATTTGAATGCAATATTTTACTTAATATTAAATGTTTGTATGGTATATAATAAGTGGATAATAATATAGTATCTTGGACTGGGTCTAATACAAAGTCGAATTTCTTTTGGTGGTTTGCGTCAATATACCATTGGTTGTTTTCGGTAGGATGATTTGACTATTTAGAGCATATTAAGTAATACAGGTCGTTTGTTCATCAAGCGTGTGTTAAAGAAGCGTTACCGCCATTAAATTGCGAGAAGGAAATTCTTAGATGTTTGTAATATACGATCCTGGGGGACCTGGCGTGATTGTTTTATAAGGGGGCGAGAAATATTTTAAGACAATTTATTTAACATTACGAATATTACATTTTAAATATTTTTATTTATCGATACTATTATATATATATATACTATTATATTATAAGTTATATTATTATTCTAAAGAATTCTATATTATAATTATCATATATAGTATTATTATATTTATATATTACGATTATGTAGTATATAAATTATAAATATATATAGTTATGCGTTGAATAGCGATAGTACGACATTCCATTTTCCAATTCCGGCGTTTTTTTTTATTTTATTTTTTGTATCTTTAGCTGTTGTTATTTTGTAATTCATTTTGATCAGAATTCTTTGACCAAAACTCATAAAAATTTTGCTACAGAAGTGATGTAATCTATGTAATATTTGAATTTCTATCACCTGCTAACTATTGTAAAAATAAAAGTTAGAATTTTTTACAATTTTTCTTCTGGTAAGCTTGAAAATTTCAAGTCGATTGAGAATTTGCCTCTATTTTATTTATTTAACTATTTAAAAAATATTTAATAGAATATACAGATAAAATTTTATTTTACTTTTTAGAAGTCAAAACCTGATCTACAACAGCATGGTCTTATAGTAAACATGTGTAACTACTTTCATATTTACATAGATTGACCGACGCGTTTCGAAGAATCATCAAAAATTAATTAAAATTTCAACATCCCATTTGCCCAAAAATAAAAAAAAAAAAAAAAAAAAAAAGGGGGGGGAAAAAAAAAAAACCCCACACACCTTCTCATTCATCATACTCCTGGTTTTTTACCTCTATTGATATTTGCTTGAAGAAAAGTCTGTTATCATTTTGAGGAAGGTAACCAAGTAGAGGGACGGCTTCATTATTTTAATTTTTACATAGAAAAACTGAATTATGACTGTGAACCGGATCCATATTATGCATCCAAAATTCAAGCTATTGGGTTGTCTCTAAAATTTGAATTCAAGAAAAGCAAAACATAAAGACAACACCGTTTTGACGGTCATAGTATTATATATATATATATATTATATATATATATCATATATAGTATATATTAATTAATATATTATTATATATGATATATAGATATATCTTATATATAGAATATATATTAATTATATATATATAGTAGTATAATATTATTCTATATTATCTTATATATATATATAGTATAATATATTATATATAATATAATTATATATATATATATATAATTATATTGTGTGGCGAAGCTGAATTTTTGCATAACCGGCTGTTGCGGTTTTTTGTGGTATTCCAAATTTTTCATACACCGCGTTGCGGTTTTGCGGTTCTAATTTTTCACTGTGTCACCTTGGTCTTCACTAACCGCAATGGCGGATTGTCATTAAGTTATTTTAAAACCTACTCTTATGGCAGATCGAACTTGTCTTTTTCTGCTCTTTTTATAGTTGGGATACTGAAATAGGGTGGTAGGGATGTGTTTTTGTAACTGATGAAATGGATGTGAGAGTATGTGGAGCGAGCACATTCGAATGGCATAAGCATTGACAGTAGATAAGAGGTGATAGTGAATGAAATGTAGGTTTGATGGTGCAAGAAGAATAGGTATTGTGCGGTAGGTAATTATAGGAGAATTGTTATGAGTTGTATGGGTTAAGTGAGAAAGTGATAATGGAAAAGTCTGCAGACATAGATTGCGATATTACTGGTGAATGATCAAGAATGAGCGAGATAGTGATTTGAATGATTATGAAGTTGTGTAAAAGTTTATGGAGGTATAGTTCGAGAGATTTGGATAGGCGTAATAGTAATTTAATAAGGCAAGGTTCTAAAGGAAATGTAGAAATATGGTGAAAAATATGGAATTAATTTATTGAATAATGTTATAGAGAGATATATGCGGGTATTTGGTGGAAGAGGTAACTCGTGCGACGTGCTGAGGACTGATAGTTGAAGACAAGGGTTACAAAAAGAAATAAAAATGAGGAATAATCAATCTTTATCGGAGGTAAACGTCTGAGGAGAGAAGAGGAATTAAAATAGATAAAATTGAATGGACTGATAACAGGCGCATGACAGGAATTCTATAGGGACTTTGTAGTATGGTGCAGTGACATACTGTGGTTAGTGAGAGAGCGTAATGTGAAAGCGAAAGCCTTACGAGATGGTGTATTGCGTGTTTAGACTATTGTGAAAGGCGATTGTTTAATATTAAATAACGGATTGGTCAGGAATTGTAAGGTTCTGATTTTCCTTATAGTGTCCGAGTGGGTGAAAATGTAGAGGTGGGGATTAGCAGTGGAAAGATGGTAAGGAGAATTGGAGAAGGTAGAGGTGGACGTTGCCCTCTATATATGTGGATTGATTTATTTTGTGGTGGTGAATCTTGAAGAGATTTGAGAGGATAGCTTTATTCTTACACACATAACAACTTAAAAGTACGTATAAAATAAAAATAATCATATTTAGGAGATTATTTGATTTTTCTTCGAAAGTACTACACTTAATGAATAATACACGTATTTGTATTATTTTGCCTTTGCTAAATATTACATTTGTATGTGTAGGATATGCTGCAATCTCCAATTCTCCTGAGTAAAAATGTTGTTGCTTTTGCCATTTAAACATTTAGAGGAGATATTCTTTAATCTAAGTGTTTTTATAGGAATAATTTTTAATTGCCGTTTGGATTGATCTGCATCAGGGAGTTACTACCACATTGCGATTGAATTGGATTTATATATATATATATATTATATACATATATATATATATTATAATAATACTATTAAGTTTATTATATATATTATAATATTTAATATTATATATATATATATTATATATATATATATAATTTAATATATATAATATAGTATGTATAGTAGTTATATATATTATATATATATACTATAGATAAATATTATATAGATCGTATATATATATATATATTAATATTTATATATATTTATAATCATATTTATATATATATATAGTATAGATATTATTATAATATATTATATATATATTATATATATAATAATTATTATATACATAATTTCATACATATATATATATAATATGATATAATATATATATAATATCTATTATATATATAATATATACTATTGCTTCTAGTGTAGTATATTGACATAAATTACATTTCATAAATATTATATTGGATTGCATATCATATCATAATAAATCTGTGAATCTATATTATAATTATAATTATATATAAGTATGATATATATAATAGGTATATATATGTCTATATATATATATATACTATTGAAGAGATTGACTCACATGAGGCTATAATATGTTAATATATAGTTTTAAAGTATAGATATATATATGATTTATAATACTATCTATGTACATAGTGTCATAAATTCTAGTGATTATATGATAGTAGATATGAGCGACGATTATTACCCAATTAGTATTAATAACGCTATATATATGGTATAAATTATATATATTATTACCTATAATTATTATTATGAATAGTATATTATTAGCTTAAATATATATATATATAGTAATGTATTATATATATATTATATATATATATATATTATATATATATAGTATTATATTTAATATATCTATAGTTAGAGTATTATATGTATAGATATTATATAATATGACTATATTACGTATACTACTATTAATATATTATATTTTAATATATATTTATATATTATTATAAGTATATTATATATATTATAATATATATATATCTATTATTTATATTATAATATAATATTATAATATTATATATATATATATTATATATACTATTATTAGCAATACAATGATATTAGTATTCCCTGAACTCATATTCATATTAATTTGTTTTGTGACCAGTATAGAGATATGATTTAAATTATTTAATTAGCGGAAGAAGCATGGCTTTGGTGTATTCAATTTTACTACCTGATAATAATAATTGAAGGATTTGAATTATATATTATAGTAGGTATATATATATATATATTATATATACAGTATTTATATATTTATATATAATATTTATATATTATTATATTATATTTATATTATATTATATATATATATAATATATTATATGATATTAATATATTATAAATAATTATATTATAATTATATATATATTATATATATACATATATTATATATATATATTATTTATATATTATATATAAATATATATTATATTATACTATATAATATATATACTTATGATAATATATATATTATCTATATATTATATATATATTATTATATATATATATATATATATTTATATATATATAATTATATAATAAGTATTATATATATATATAATATAGTTATTATTTATAATATATAACTTAATATATATATATATTATTTTTTTATATTAACGTCTTACTGTTCAAGAGGATTTGATTTCTCTCGATTCTTAATTAAAATAAATAAATAAATTTAAATAAATAAATTATATATGGGATATGAATAGGGATGGTAGGGATGGTGTTTTTCGTACTGATGAATGGATGTAGAGAAGAATGTGGTAGCGAGCATTCGAAAATCGGCATAACATTGACAGTAATGAGGTGATAGGATGATGTAGGTTTGATGGTGCAGAAGAAAGGTTATTGGTGAGATGAGGGTATATAGTAAGGAGAGTAAGTGGATGTAATAGGGCTTAAGTGAGAAATGTGAATAATGGTATCTGCAGACATAATAGGATATGTGAAATGATAAGAATTGGAGGCCGATTATGATTGAATATTTGGAAGTTGTGTACAAAGCTTATGGAGGGTAATAGTCGTAGAGATTGGAGGAGGCAGTTAATAGTCCTTTATATAAGGGCAAGTGCCTAGAAATGGTAGAAACTATGGGGGATTATTTTTATGAATATGTAAGGAGATATATGCTTGGTATTGGTGGATAAGAGTCCTTAGAGTGACTGAAAGGACTGATAGTTGAAGAACAAGGTGCAATTGGGAAGTGGTAGAGATGTGTGGATTATTTTTACCAATTTAAAGTATGATTGAGAAAATTGAGAGAGAGAGGATATAGATTTATTTAGGTCGGTTTGTAACAGGCCATGACAGGATAATAGGGAAGCTCTGTAATAGGTGCAGTTGATATATGCGTGTTAGGTGGTAGCCTTTGATGGATTCAAAGTATTAAGACGATAGAAATGTCGTGTGTAAGATAATGGAAGCGAAAGCGATTTGGTTTAAAATTATCCTAGAGTAGGCAGATATGGTGTTATGTCTCCTGGTTTGTTAGCTTTGTATAGTGGATGGGTTATGAAAAAATAGAGGTGGGGATAGCAGGGAAAGATGGTATAAATGATGAGAATGGAAGAGAGTGGAGGTTGCTCTGCTCTTATGCTGATGGATGATTTAGTATCGATCGTGTTGATCCTAGAGAATTTGAAATTATTCGGAAATAATTGTCACTAAAATGATCATAATTAGTGAGTAGACAAAATTGTATCTTTTAAGTTGTTTAAACAGAACGAATGTTGAAAACACGTATTATTGTTTGCCCTTTTTATATTACATGTATGCGCAGAGATTTGCCCGGCAATCATACAATTCTCCTGAAGTAAAAATGTTCATTCTCTTTTCCATTTAGACATTTATAACATTTTTGAATCCTAATGTTTTATAGAATATTTTTAAATTCGCGTCTGTATGCGCATGCATTAGGGAGTTAAAATTGCTGTATTGGAGTTAATATATATATATAAAGTAAATATGTATTTATATAATAAGTATATTATATATATTTTCGTGCGTCCGGAGCCTCACACTTGTATTATAATTTTTACTAGCACTATATATAATTATATATTATATATATATATATATATATATAATATATATACTACGAGAGAAATATATATATCTATAATAATAAAATATAATAGTATATATATATATATTATTATTATTACTATTATATATCATATATTATATATATTATTAATATATAATTTATTCATATATATAGTTTATGATCATAAAAATAAAGCTATTGTGCTTATGGATTACATACCTTATATTTTTTATATATTTTATATTAGTAGTATATATTTTAACTTATATTATATTATACTTAATATATATATTATAATTGTATATTATAGTCTATAATAATAGATCTTTGATATCTATACATTATATCTTCTATCATATTCTAATAGTATATGTATATATATATCCTATAATATATTATTATATATGTAGTATATAATTATGTATTATAATATATATATATATATATAGTAATATTAATATATAATTAGTTATATATATTTAAGTTATTACAATATATATTATACTTTATTATATGAAATGTTTATATATATATATTTTATATATATATATATATTAATATTATTATATAATATTATATATAGATATAACTATGTGTCATAGTTATATTATATATAGTATATATATATATTATATCTATATATTATTAATATATTATTATTATATTAATATAGAGTAATAGTATTATATTGTAAATATCATTAGTAGTATATATTAGAATATTATATTTAAATAGTATATCATATTATATATATATATATATATATATATATATATTTATATAGGCTTATATGTATTATTTAGATATATAAGTATATATTATGTAACTTATTTATAACCTCTAATAATATATTTAACGGTTATATTAGTATATAATATAAGTGATATATATATTAGAGTATAATTATATATATAATTTATATATACGTATTTATATATATATATAAGTACATATATATATTATAGTATATTATTGATATAATATGTGTTGTGCTCTTACTGATATTCAGATATCTGAAACATATTCAAATATGTGTTGTTTTGACCCAGTAGTAGAGAATATTTAAATTATTAATGACGGAAAGAAAGCAATTGCTTTGTGTATGATTCAATTATTACTACATAATACAATATGCAATTGTTTGATAATGTGTAATTATATATAAACTTGATATAATATACTAATATATATTTAATATATTTATTTATTATATATTAACTAAAATATTGATATAAGTATATTCCAAGTGAAAATGACTACCTTGAAGTAGATAGTAAGCTGTTGTTTATATATAGTAATTAATATATATTAGTATTATTAATACTATATATTATTATATATATCTTCTATATATATATAGTATATATATATATTACTTTTTATTATATATGTATTATATTTTTATTATATATATTATATTATAATATATATATATATATATATATATATATACTTAACGTATATATAGTATATATAATATATTTATATAATATTTTTATATATACTATAATTATAGTATATTATATATATATTTATTATATATTATTATTATAAGTAATTATATATAATTATATTATATATTTTTATTATATAGTTATAGTTAAAAAGTGTGTACATTTTTCCTAATCTCAATTGCTGTCGATCTTCATTTTCCTTCTTAGAAAATAATAAATGAAAATCAATCAATAAGATGCTAAATAAATATATACGTACGTATATAAATATAATATATAATAATAATAATAATATAATATATAATATATAATAAAATAATATATAATATAATATATATATATTAATAATAATATCAATAATATAATAATAATATAATGATTTAACATTACATGTATATAATAACTTAAGTTTAAAACTTTTTTTGTTCATTATAAAATATGTAAGTAAATGATGTTAGATATTTATAGTTTATATAAGTTGAATAAAAATATAATATATTTATTTAGATTTAAAATTAATTAATTTAAGCTATTAATTAAATAATTATATAATTATAATAATAATAATATTAATAATATTAATATAATTAATAATTAAGTAATTAATAATTAACAATAATTACTAGTATAAACACATTTATATTTTTTTTTTAGTGAGTAATGGGCGATTCTTCAAAGATAATAAATATGTAATATTTACCGTGTTTAAGTATAAACTAGTGGCTAGGGGATTAATCCTACTGAACGAAAGGAACAGGCTTAGATGGTTATTTATATAATATTCAGTTCAATAAGCAATGGCAAAACGCGATCACTAGAATGGAATGATGGATTTGAATAAGTTGTGCTGAAGCGATACTGGAATGTCTAGTTAGCAGTCAGGGAAGTACGTGGATTCTAAGGGTCCGAGATGGAGCAATACAAAGAGATAACGACTGTGAGAGGACAATTGGATGGTAGCAAATGTACATGTGGGGATCCCCGTGCATAGGAATCATGGTGAGTATGGTATGACTAGAAACAATCGAGAGGAAACTTCCAGGAGGCACTTCTCCTGCCAGATAGAGGACAACGGGCTAATTCGAGTTTGAAGTTTTCGCAGTTTGGCGCCAACATAATAATAAAATCATAATTATATATAATACTATATAATAATATAATAAATAATAATAATAATTATATATAATATATAATCATTATAATAATTAATAATAATATATAATATAATATTAATAATATAATAATGATAATAATAATGATTATACCATTATTATTATTGTGGAGTATCGACACATAGATTAGTTTTTTTTTTTTTTTTTTTTTTTTTTTTTTTTTTTTTTACAGTTAGAACACTGTCATCGGGGAAGAGCCTAATCTATGGAGGGGGTTGCCAGTTTTTAAGTTGATGCTACGGAGTAAAGAAGAACTATTCATTATCACCAGCCAGGTGATGAACTGGGCTCCTCGGTAGTTTGGGGAGTGGCTCTACTCCGCTGACTTATCCGACGCATTTGGTATTTGATCTATTCCTTTTTTGAACTATGAGATATTTTTATAGAGAAAGGAAACTTTTATATATCATTCTCATATGATTTATATCCGTTTTATTCAAACGCACTGGCCAGAATTAATGATGCATTTTTTATATTTAAAGCAGAAGTTTAAATATTCAATAAATGTGGCGTAAAAAATTTGAACGTCTCCCCCCTCCCATTATTTCAGGATAATTCTTTTTTTCCTTTTAACTTGTGAAAGTAACATAGCGTAAAATTTGCCGCTCGACATTAATTTATCTGAAAAGTAGATGTTGATTCTTCACTAAATTTTAATTAAAGCCCCCATTTTAGTTGTTAAATTATTTTTTCAATATATTCTTGGCCAGGCCATACAAGAAACATTCAATTTGTTGACTGTTGAGACTTTAGCTGAAGTTCTTTTTTTTTCGAGCATGTAGGCTTCCTCTTGTTGTTCTGCGTCAGTTTGCTTATCCTTTATTTTCTTCTTTCTATTTTTAACGCATCATCTCGACGCAGTCGGGATCAATATTATCAGTAATCTACTACTAATTTTATATAGGTAATGAGTATATATATATATATTAATGACTATTACTATATATATATTATATTATTATATAGCATCGGGAGGATATATAGTAAGTATAATATATTATATAATATTATATATATTATGATATATTTATATACTACACAAGTATTAATAATTATCTAATATATATATATTTATAATCGTATATAACTAGTAAAAATATATATATATTAAGAAGTATATAAAATTATATTATATAGTATTATTTTATATCTAATATATATTATATATTTTTATTACATTTTATATATAAATATATATATTATATTTTTAATATATATCAGAGGCGCTTTTTTACCCTGGTGGAAGAATAGGTAGCCGGCGTTCTCTAAAAAAAATAAAGCTCTAATGTAGTAGAGAAGTATTTTCTAATTATATTTATACTATTAATTAATGTTTAAAATGTTATACCCCAGGACGGCTAATATTCTTAACTATTTAATTATTCTTCCGATAAACATTATTTTTTCATAGGATTATGACTGGTAGGAATTTGATTTGTGTATTCTGTAGAGAGACATAATTTAGAAGCTTTCAAAAAGTGGTGGTTCATGGAATGGTAATAAGGAATATGTATGTCTATTATGTAACTATCTTGAGTGGAAATTTCCAACCAAGGCTCCTTATCGGAACGGTCATTAAATACTCCTCCCAAATTGGTACATACTCTAATGGAGTGGCCAGTTTGAAATAAATTTGTAAATTGCAATGTAATATTGGAAGAGCTAATTTTTTTTAAGTTATAATTGGTTTAACTTTATCTAATTTATAATATATTATATAATATATATTAATATCTATTATATATAGTACAGTCAGTATTTATATTTACGTCTATATTTATATTAGGAATTATTATATTAATAATATATAATATAATTTAATATATATTATATATAATATTAGAGAGAGAGAGAGAGAGAGAGTACAGAATCAGTCATTGCAGGGACATTTATAAGTGAGAAACCTTTAGTGAACAAGAATTGCATAATATAATATTCCAAATGAGCAGATATCAATTTATCGTGCCTTAATTTAAAATTCTGCAAGTTAGGGGTCCTGCAGTATTGCTCGTACTTTCAAACATATTTTCTGAGAAGCCTTTATATGTTTAATGGATTGGATATTTTTGACAGATCATTTTACGTAATGAATTAAACTGACAAACTAATTAAATGCTATCTTTCGCAAAGGATACCATGTAAAGATTTATGTGTATAAGAATCATTTTAAGGAGGAATGATTACATAAGAGGGTTCCTGATCTAGACTTTTTTAGTCTGATAGCACATTTCAGCAACCCAACGGGCTCGATGAAGGAAGGGTCAGTAATTGTTGGCTCGTGCTACGCACATTTTAACCGCCTTTAAAGCCGAACTTAAATTCTGGCGTATAACTCGTTTTGCCCATAAACACAAAGGGCTCTTTTTTGTCCCCTCTAAAAACCGTTGGTTTCTGTGTTTTCTGGTCTGTAAGTCATTCTTTCAGATTTTAATTTTTAAACCCATTGTTTTGAATTTTGTATTGTAAACTTCCAGATTTCCTTCGAATGGACTTCAGACTGAATTAGTGCCTAAATGTGGTCTTAACTAACAAATTAGAAAGTACCATTTCGATTTTTTTGGTAATTACTTCAAATGGTTTCAATTTCACCAAATCTATTTTGGCTTTTAAATGAAAATTGCGATAATTTGTTTCCCTGTTCGGGCGAAGTGGATGAATTTTCAGGGCTTAAGTAGTCGCGGGAAAGATACATTTTTGTTACTTAGATAATTTTGTGTATACTCAAAATAATTTTGGATTTATTCCATTCGAAGAAATTTTATTTTTATTTTTGGAAATATATTTTAAAGATTTTCTTGTTTGACATACAGAAAATATATCTATGTAAAAAATGCATGCGCCCGACTATAACAACCGAATCTCTGTTTTTTGGCTCTTTAAGAAGTTAAAAAAATATATGCATGTTTTCACAATTCCAAAAATTCAATATTGTGAAAAAGTGAATATGAGTGTTTTTTTAGTTATACTTGTTCGATCAAACATCAAATTTTTCAGGGCTTGTATAAATAAATAAAATTCATAACTTTTTTATTTAGATAATCTTCTTTGTTTACTAACGCTAAAATTTTTAATAACTTTCCAAAATTTTTTTTTGAAATTTGTTCAAGACATCCCAAAACTAAGGTGCATATACAGATTGTTTTAATAAAAATGTGCATAGCCTTTTTGACAACATGGCGCCTGAAGACTTCATCCGTTTCGCACAACAGCAAAGAAAATTATGCAATTTTCGTTTTAAAGTCAAAAAAATGTGGGTTTGGAAATTGGACAAGCTGGAGCAAAAGCTAAAAAATATTTGAAGAAGCATTGTGATTATTTGTAAGGATATGGACATTATCATATTTCAGTTTGAAGTCGATTTTGAGAAAATTCTGAAAGTTGATAGCAAAAATGTCAAAATAATGGGGATTTTGAATAAATTTAAAAATTATGAAGGAATTTTTCAAATAACACAGAAAAATACCAGAAAATAACGTTTTAGAGGGCAAAGCTACAGTTTTGGTGTTTATAATAAAATAGGCTGAATAATTAGAATTTTAGTGTAATTTTTAGGGGGGGTGAAAATTGTGGTAGCGAGCAATTATGGATGTTCCAGCTCCATGACAGGAGTTTTTTCATGTTCTAGAATCGTTAGACATCCCTCCGAAGCCTAGAGAGTGTCCAGGCACTGTCAAATTTGGCCTTACTTCCATTGAATAGAAACTTTAATTAATTATAAAATAATTTCTCAGTCTGCTGATGAAGAATTTATTATATATAGGATTTCGCAGAATAGAAGGAAAGAAGAATTGTCTTCTTTTCAAGTTGCTTAGTTGTGAGATACGTCAGTTACATAAATGATATTCCATTTGTTCATATTATATATATATTATTATTATTATATATATATATCTATAATTATAGTATGATATAGTATATATATTATATATTATATGATATATAATATTTATATATATTATTATATATACTAATAATGATTATATATATATATATATGTAATATGTATATATAAAGTATTATATATATATATATATATATATAATATATTAATTATATATATATATTATAATAATAATATATTATATAATTATATATTAATAAGTAGGATATGTTTATTAAATATATTGTAGTAGTATATTAGATAATATATATATATATATATATATAGTAGATAATAGTATTAATGTATTTTTGACATGTGCTTTCCCTGTTTTGGTATCACGAGTTTTATGGATTAAATAGACAAATACATAATCATATATATAGATACTTTATATTGTAGTTCTATATATCTATATTTATATAATTATATATATTATATATATATATATAATATATATATATATTATATATATATATTAGAATTTGATTGGCACAATACTGTAAGTTTTTAGGAAGAAAAATTACCAATTATATTTGATTAAAATTTATTAGAGGAGTTTTTGGAATTCATTCATGATATAAAATATTTCATTAGCTGAAGAAGTGGACATTACTTTCAGAAACTCTTAATACATTTAAGTAAATTAGTATTTGTGTATTTTATATATCTATATATTCTATATATTATAATATAGTATATTATATTAGTATATATTATTATATTTATATATATATATATATATAATATTATAGTATATTATAGTATATATTATTATTTTTGTGATTAAAATGTGAATAGTTAATTAAGAGTCAAAAAGTTGTACAGAAAAAAATAAAAATGAAAATAGTCTTTTATTTTTCCGTATTGTTTTTAATTATAAAATTGCGAGTTCTAGATCATTTTTCAAATGTAAATTTGGAAATATTGAAGGGTTTGATCCGATTTTTGAAATGTGCTTATAATCGAAAGTGTGTTATATTTTAAATTAGGCCTTTTTGATACTAGATTAATCAACCCTTCCATGATTTGAAGCTTGACAAAACATTGATCGGGGAACGCAACTATAAAGACAATTTCTTTTCTGATAATTAACTTTCTGTCAATACCTCATATGCAAGATTAACCAATTTTTCAATTTTTTTTACCTGCATTTACTGAATATTTAGTGACTTTTGATATACTCGTATTTCCATACTAAATATTTATATTTTTTTTAAATTTAGAATGAAATGAAAAGGAATACGAAGGAATTCACTTATATATTAGAATACACCCTTCTCACTGTTCTGCCATAATGTTGAATCCTACTTGCAATATTTTTGCATATATCCTGTGCTGTTTGGTAACGTATCGATAGTTTTACCTTAAATTTTTGTACTTTGTCTGCTGCATTGTGTATGTTTTGCCGCTATAGATGGGAAGGATGATTTTTTCGGAACGTCGAAGATCTTTCCTATTTTATCATAACTAAGATTTTTAACCATCGAATGTTTTTGATAAATAAAAGCAAAAGCTTTGCAAAGATATTACTTGGTTTCAGGACATAATTCACCATGCTTCGGTTGTTTTTTTATTATTAAAACAGATGTCAATCACTTAACAATATTAGATATACATTTATTTAGTATTATATATATAGAGTTATAATATAATACAATAGTATGTATTATAGTAATTATATATATTATCTAAGAATAATAGACATATTTTCAGAATGTTATGATATACATTTACCCTACAACATTTATATTTAGGATATTATATATAAATATATTTATATTTATTTATATTATTATATATAATTTTTATATATATATAAATTATATATATTGATATATGAGTAGGTAATTTAGGTGGCTCTAATACCGATATAACGATTTTATTCTTTAGCAGTTTCTTAATTCGCATAGTTGGAGATTTTAAACTGAGGTCTAGTCAATCGATTACTGTCAAGTATTGTGTGTGCATTAAGGATTATTATTTTTACATATTTATGTGATTAGTATAAAGTAATTAAAATTAAATCCGCGTAACTTTAATGATGCGATTTTACTGTTAATGCATTGATACAATATGAGAGGGGCAGTGTAAGCTTACAAAAATAAAAATCATTAATCTAATTAACATGTCACTTACAATGAGCGTTGTTTCTCGAGTTATTCTGGATATGTCTTTCGGTAACTGCTGCATACCGTGATGTGTTTGTAGTTAGAAATAAATTAGTCTTCTGAACCTAGAAACAATAAAAACGTTCTGGCCCATAGGTTTTTAAGGAGTACTTTCTGACAAGTTTAGTATGCTCTTCTTACTTTTAGATATTATATCCTACATTACATACACACACCTTATGAAGGTAACGGTATATCGATTCTTTATATGAGTTTACTCAAAGTATCATTCATTACCTTTGAGTGTAGTGATTATTTCTCCTTCTACACCTGGAAAACCCTCATCATTTAACGATCTTCATAGTAGAATCCAGTTTCTAAGAATCTTTTGGAAATATGAAATATTGATATGCCAATTTCTTGTTTGCAAAGTAAATTAAAAGGAGATTTATGCTTAAAGGAGATAGTTCATCCACTACGATAAAAAGCTTATTCTCCTTTTTGGATTGTTTCTTCTGTTTCATATTATTGGGGAGTTTGTTGACATATTCTTTTGTAAAATTTTTGGGCACTAGGTACTAAAATAACAAGATAGAGAAATTAGGTCATACGAGCAGCTTAATTAAAAATGACATAAAATTGTTGCCCTCTGTACTTCCAACTGTGAATTACCTTCTAAAATAAAAAGCTCTTAATGGAACTGATAACGTTCGGAACCACCTGGTTTGTGGAAAGCTATGCTTTCCATTTATATTTGATATAAGGAAGCGATTTCTTTCTATTTGTTGATGTTTAATGATGAAATTGGCTGGGGAAATAAATAATTTCAGATAGAATTGCTTTTCGGCTCAATCTGGTAAGTGAAGTGGCTCTAAGTTGCTTGTTCGAAATGGTATATTTCTCCTGGAGATGTCCCCAGAAGAATATTTATTAATTCTAAAATTCAGGTTCTCAAATTTTTGTTTTTATTGTTATATTTATGCCTAAGAGAAAATATCATAAATCGTCTTTTAAATCTTACTTAAGAGTTCAATCTCTTTTCTGTCAGATATGGGTTCGATTTATAAAAGATAAGTTTCTTAATTTTTGAATAAGGAATTATGGCCCCTTAGTAAACTGCAATTGTGTCACCTGGAAAAATCCCGCAAAAACAAGTTCACATAAGATGTCGTTATGATAGATATAAAGTGTGGTTAAGTCTTTGTTCCAAGTGAATAAGCTCTTTAATCGTCGTTGTATTTGCTTGGGAGTGGTGTCGAAAAAAATAGGCCTCGCGATTTGCTTCAATAATGCATTGCTTGGTAAGTATGATATAAAGCTGATAACTACAATTTCCTATTGGATATAGTTAGGAGACAATAAGGTTGTTTCTGCTGTTGAATGTAGATATAACTAGAGTAGTTCGAGCTGCATTTCTCCATAATTATCTGGAAGGAGTTTGAATCCAAGTGATAGAAATGAAATTCAATTAAAAAGCGTTTAGAATTAGGATAACGCTAATGTCTGTTCTTGGCGAATTTTCCCTTACTCTTTATAGATGAACGGTTGTTATACTATTTGATACAGATGTTTTCTTTCGCTTACATTACTTATCTAAGGCTGCTGAAAGTCGAGTTGCTGGAATCTCGTAGCTACTGGCAATGACGAAGCGCAAGCAGCTTCGGCTGGTATATGCCTGAAATGATTGAGAAAGATGAACCGTTGGATGCATAAGGTTCTATTGTATGTGTTTTTTGACTGGTGAGGATAAGTGTCGAATATAGATGTGAGGAATGGACATCATTATTTGAGAGGTCCAGAGTAATTTTGTTATTTTTATTGTCATGTGTTAAGAGTGTTATGAAAAATTATTTTTCAGATTGAGATTATCTCTTCTATGCAGACGATTAGCTCAACAGCATCACATGATAGAAAGCTTGTGCAATCAGGTTCTTCTATTTGATATACTGAATGAATCGAATGTAATGTCAAAAAGAGGAGAAAAAAAGGTTGAACGATCCGAATCTACAGAGCTTAGTAAGTGTAATGGTTAGGGAGAAATAGATAATCAGTTAGATAGAGGGTTAGGGAATTCGCAAGGAACATGCATTATGTTGGTGTGGATATTAAGATATACGTATGTGGATGTGACACTGTATGATTACTTAGATATTAGCTTAGGATTGTGAGAGAATGGCGAGTGATGGGTGATAAGACAACCTGAACCAACTTTTAGGTGTTCCTGGGAAAATTTTATTGCAATAAAGATGGTCGTGGTATCAGCTTTATATAATACTTAACAAGAATGGAATTATTGAGCAATAGGTCGAGCATTTGATGTAGAAGAGTAGACAACCTAAGCAAATCAAGAGCATTAGAATGGGCTATCACCATTTGGGAACCAAAACTACCAAAATATGTTTAGTATTTATCTATATATCGCCATCTTAGAATGTGAACTTGTTTTGGCGGGGATTTCAGTGTAGTCAATTGCAGTTTTCTAAGGTGCAGATTTCCTTATTAAAAGATTTAGAAAAAACTGGGACAGTATAATTCAAACCTATATTGACTGAATAGAAGGTGTAAGAGCTTAAGATTTTAAAAGAGATCTATCTGTTTATGCTCTATCAAAATATAAATTAGACGACATCTCACAAAATCTAGAATTTTAGAGTATAATATTTCTCTTGGGGACATTCCATGAGAATACTACATTTTGCGAGTTAGAGCAGTTTACACTTAGCAGATTTGATGGGCAAATAGCGAATTTATTGCTCGAAAATTTTATTTATTTCCCACATTCCTTTGAACATACAAAAAGGAGAAATCGCTTCTTTGTATTCATGTTATAGTGAAAGCTATAGTTTTTCGCTACAAACGCAATTGAGGGTCCAGTAAACGTTATCAGTTTCCTTAAAGAGCTTTTTTAATCAAGATGATGACAAGTTGTAGCAGAGCAGGCTTATCAATAAGTTTTAATTACCAATTTATGTATTTTAGAGTTTATGGCTGCCGTAGCTTTGTCCCATATTTGATTGAAAATAATCAACGAAATAAGAAGGAAGATGCCAAGAATATTAAGAAGTATAATGAATGTAGCACGAAAAAGAAGAAACCAGAAGAATCAGAAGAGAGAAGAAATAAGCTTTTATCGTAGTGGATGAATGGAAATGTCTTAAGCATAATCTCCTTTTTAGATTTTATTGGAATAGATATAGTAATTATGCTCCACAGATTTACATATTTCCAAAAGATTCTTAGAAGATGATTTCCTACTCTGTTGAGAGTCTCAAGAAAGTTACATAAAGGCAAGGAATTATTGATTCATCTGATGGTAAACGTACATTGTGAACGAGGAGTAAAGTTAATAGAAGAATTCGATAAGCAAAACATGTAATGAAGAACAGAAAAATGTAATAAAGGTATAAGATCTAAAACTTCAAAAAGTTTATAAAATTTGCATAAGAAATATTGAAAAAAAATATAATTTTATGGTTAACTTTAGTTTCAAAATAAATATTTTTATTTTATATCACCACTGAGGTTGATGAGCAGTTACTTGAAAGCATATTCAGGAATAACTTAGAACAATGAGCAAACCTATTTGTTTGATTACTGTAAATTAGTTAATTGATTTTTTTAGTTACTACTAAATTATTTTAGGTAGCAAGGTTTGAACTTGGTCAATATAAGTTCGCAGATATATTTTTTTAATTAATTTTAATACTATTCAACATAAATATGTAAATATACTTATGCAACACAATTAACATTATTCGGATGTATAGACTTTATTAGTATCTTTTACCGTATTTGAATACAATTAAAGAGGGTCTGGCCTAGTATTGTTTGAAAAATTGTTCTTCTCATATGAGTAAAGGGCTACTATAAGTTATTAATTTATGACTTATTAGTATATTTAATTATACTATATATATTATTATAGTATGTATATATACTATATATAGTATATATATTATATTATCTATATTAATATATATATATATTTATATCTTTTATATATATATTATATATTGATTTATATATATATAATATTAGTATTATAGTATATATATTTATATAGTTTATAGTATATATTATATGTTTAATATATTATTATAGTATTATATATATATATATATTATGTAATATATATGTAAAATTCACATTTGGTTTTATTAATAAAAAAAAACAGACCATCTTGAAACCATTATCTGGCGGAAAGGACCACTAAATATATTGCTAGCTTTGGCTTAATGTTATTAAAACCATGTGGAGGTTTAGAAAATATGTTAGGGAGATAAAATGAAAAGATTGGTGACGATCGAAAAATAGTCCTTTCCGATCTTTAGGGCAACTGACATCATGCAAGCAGAAGAGTAAAACTTGGAGGTAATACAAATATCGAAATTGTTTACGCAGAAACCGTATATTGCTAAATGTATGAAGTGAAAACGGTGATCTATTATTTGAGTGATGATTTAGATTTGGCTAGTGAATTGATTCAAATTTTAAATATTAAGGCAAAATAAAAATAAAAATAATTTAGTTATTGAAAGTTCCACAGTTAAAGATATAAAATAATACTGAGAACAAAAAAAAAGTTGTTGTGCATAAGAGATATTAAATTCGATTTAGATTATACAAAGAAAAGTTTTGTTATATACGTTCGTTTCGAGTTTGTCAAGTCTTTCGAACTATGTGAGGTGATTTTGATCGTTTGAATATCAACTAATTACATTAAGGACAGTGATTTAGCCACAATTTAAAAAAAAGGGATCAAACTTTCATATTAATTTAAATTTTTATTTTGAAGATATTTAGCAATTATTATAATTAAAAACGAAATACTGGTTGTTTAATTGCATAGACTTTATGTCCATTTTTTATTTTTTTTGTACGAACGTATTTAAAATAATTCTCCTGCCATTTTGTTATAATTAATAATTTATATATTTAATTATGTATATATTAATATATAGTATATATAATTAATATATATATATTATTATTATAATATGATATATATATATATATATATGAAGTATAATAAAGCTAACAAACGCTCAGTTTAGTAAATTTATTAAGAGGATGTTGCATGGAGGTTAATGTCCATTCATTCATCTAAATGAAATATTTTTATTAGCTGAAAAATGTCCAAGAAACGTCCTCTTAATAAAAAATTTGATAAACTCATATTTGTTGGGGTTTTCTTTAAAAGATACTGTGTCCTGCCATCATATATATAGTTATAAGTTATATAGGAATCTGATTATAATTATAGAACAGACATATTATATATTAGTATTATATTATATATATTATTATATATAGTATATATATTAACAGAGCTAATGTGTATGTTGGTTTTCAAGTAGCAACTCGTGATTTGAAAACATGGGGAGGCACTTAAAATATTAATTTATAATTTATATATATATATTATAATAATATATATATTATACATATATATATATATATATTATTAATTATATATATATATATTTATATATTATATAGTTGTATATAATATATATTATATATTTATATTATACATTATATTATATATATATATAATTATATATATTATGATTTAACTATTAGATATATATATATAATATCTATCTGTATATATTATTAGTAACTATTATATATATATTATTATAGAACTTATAGATAGCATTAGAGATTGAAACTGTGCAAAAAGAAACCATTCATCCAATGAAGACATATAAAATGAACTCTTCTTGTGCTGATATTCTTTTATTTGCAGCTTATAAATGGAACTACTCTAAACCATCTCTTCTTGCCGATTCTTGTGATATATTCTTTAGCAGGATGGATGGATTTGATAATTTAATATAAGGTTCTGCTTTACTATGGAATAAGGCAAATTTGCAGTCTGCCTGGACCATCGTGCTTAGAGGGATGTCTTTTAGTACGATTTTTAGCAAGAAAAACTCTTCATGAAGGGGAGATCAATATTTGGCTTCGTGCTAGAAATTTACCCCCGCTACAAAAGGACGTAAATTCGGAATTATAGCGATTTTTTTTTAGACAGACAAACTGTAGATTATTGCCCTCTAAAAGTTGTTTTCCACAAATAGTTTTAAGATTTTTAAAAATCCTTTTTGACATTTTTTCGTTATTCAACTTTATTTCTCTCTTGCTTCCCAGCGATCTCATCAGTTATATTGTGATAAATTCTCACATTTCTCTTGCTTTTCGTTTGTTGAGCTTTGTGCTCAGCCTTTGTCAATTTAACCACTTTTTTTGGAGTCTTAATAACGAAAAATTGCGATAATTTTTTTTTGTCGGCGAAGTGGATGAAATTTTCAGGCTTATGTTTAAAAAGGATGCATTTTTTATTTAATAATATCTTTTTATAATGCAGTAGTTTTGGATTTTGTTCTTGCTTAAACTTGCACAGAAAAATTATGGTGAAATCTTCTCAAACCATTATAGTTTTGATGACAAAATGTGTAGTAAAAAGATGAATTTTGCTGACTTTATAGCACTGAAAATTTTGGATGTTGATCGAACAGTTATTAAAAAAAACATCTCTTATTTCACTTTTTCAACATTTGAGTTTTTGGTGATTTCGCCAAAAATTGATAATATATTTTTTTATTTCTTCTCATCCAATCAGCATCAGAGTTTCAGGGTGTATAGTTCGGGCGAGATGCATACTTTTTTACTATAGATAATATTAGTTTGTATACCAAAGAAATTTTAAAGTTCCAAAAAAAAATTTAAAATTATGTTTCAAGAAGTTTGAAAATATGCATATAAAAAGAAAATTATCTAAGTAAAAATTGTGTATATTTTTTGACTACATATGCCCTAAAAATTTAATCACTTACGACGAACATGGAAAGTTATAGCAATTTCATTTAAATCCAATAAAAGTGAGTTTTGGAATATTGGGAAACGCTGAGCACATAGAACCTCTAATGAAAAAGGTCTTCGTGATTTGTAGGTAATGGACCATCTATGCATATTTCCAGTTTGAAATCTTTCGGAAGAATTCTGGAAGTTGATACGATAAACATGTCAAAAGCATGGGGTTGGAAAATTTTATAAATTCTCGAAGAATGTACTAAGACATGAAAAAACACCAGAAACAACTTATAGAGGGCAAAAAATGCTACAGTTTGGTGTTTTATGGGTCAAAATCGGCTGATAAATTCCGATTTTTATGTCCATTTTTAAGGGCGGTGGACATTAGTGCTAGCACAGCCAATACTTGGCTGTCCTTCATCAGATGCGTTGTTGCTGGATTGTGGTATCAACTAAAGTCTAATGAATTCGAGGAAACCCATTTGTGAATCATTCTCCTAAATGGTATAAGTATTGAATGTCTTGTTGCGGAAAAAAGATTAGCATTTAATGGTCTATATATCAAGTTATTCGTGACGTAAAAATGATCTGTCAAAAAGATATTAAATATGTGGCATTAAAGAGATAAGGGTCTTCTTCAGGAACTTGTTTGGAAGTAGAGAATTATCGATCGCCTAAGCTGCAGAATTTAATGTTAGGCGATTAAATTGTAGAATTTGCCCATTTGTATGTATTTTATTTTATCAATTATTATCATAAAGGTTTCTCTTTATCATTATTGAGTTGATTCTTTCTCTCTCTCTCTCTATTCTCTATTTATCTGGGGAGTAGTATTATATATATATAATATATAGTATAAATATAATATAATATTATATATATATTTATATATATAATTATATTTTATATATATATATATATATTTTTATATATATATATTATTGATTAAGTTAGGTTGCTTAATTTTAACTTTTAAAAAAAATTATGCGTTACATTATTTTCTTTGTTTTACCTGATTTAGTGTGCAACTGGCAACTCTATTTATTGAGTAGGTGCCATTTTGGGAGGAGTTATTTTATGACGTTTTCTGAAAGGAGGCATTGTGGAATATTCCTCAGAGAGACAATGATAGAGATACGTTTTTTTACTTGCCATGGACAACAGTGTTTTTGAAGCATTTAATTGTGTTCTCTACAGAGGCACAATCGATAATTGTCTTCTCATTGTCGATGATTCTTTGATAATATAATGTTTCGTGAAGAAATTAAATGATTTTTATGTAAGATTAGGCTTTTATATTTTAAATACATTTTTTGAAAATAAAAAATAGTAATTTGAAATATTTTCTTACATTAGTTGCTTTTCTTTTTTTTTTGGGAGGCCCGTCCTGTCTCCCTTGTAAGCGCTGATATATAGTATATATATATATTGTAATAATATATGTATATTTATATATTATTTATAGTATTATATATATATATATAGTATATATATAATATAATATATATATATATATATATAGTATTTATATATATATAATATATATATATCTTTATATTAATATAATAATATATAGTATATATACTATCTATATACTATTTAACTTATATATTATATATATAGTATATATATTTATATTATTATATTATATTAATATATATATAAATATATATATATATATTAATATATTATTATTATAATATTAATGTATAATATAATAAGATTAGTAGTGTTGTATCAATGATATAAGATAACACATCTTCATTTCTTTTGAAAATAGAAAGAGAAAATAAGAAAGAATGGAGGAACCAAGAGGGAACTGTAAGAGTGGTGAAAAAGAAGAACTTCAGGTAAAGTTGAACCAGTCTTCGAGAAAATGTAATGTTTTTTGACTGGGTCCTGGCCCAGAATATTATTAAAAAAATTTAACAATTATATATAATTTGCCTTTTAATTTAAACTTTAGGTGAATGCATAACATCTTACTTTTCGATAATTAGTGTGAAGCAGCAAAATTTTTGCTATGATTCTTTCAATAGTTAAAAAAGGGAAAAAAAGAATTTTCAAAAGTATATATGTGCAACTAGCACATTTATTTTGAATTTTAAACTTTGCCTGTAAATATTATAAAATGGCATCATGTATTATGGCCAGTGAAGTTGGATACAAGGGACGTAAGATCTATGTTCGATAATGATAGTGCAGTCGGCTGTATGAGATTTCTCCATATGTTCAAGGAAGGAATAGATCAATACCAAATTGCGTCCGGTGAAGGTAGCGGAAGAGACGTCGCCAATACCGAGAGACCGCAGGTTCATCTGGTCGGCGTTGTGAGTGTTAGCTGTTTTCTTGACTCCGTTGGCTCAGCTTAAAATGGGGCAACCCTCCTAGATTAGGGGCTCTGGCAGGAGCGGTGGTGTTAGCTGTAAAAAAAAAAAAAAAAAAAAAAAAAAAAAAAAAAAAAAATTAATAGATCTGGTATATTGAAACTATTGATATATATGATTGACTCAATTTATTGGATTATTATTATTATTTATTATTATATTATTGTTAATTAAAGTTAATTATTATTATGGGCTATTCTTTGGATTTAATTTTCTGTTCTCCACGATGGAGTACTATTATCATATTATTATTCTTATTTATATTATTGATTATTATTTTTATTTATTTATTATTATATTTTAATTAATTATTATTATTAGTTATTAATGATTGTAGTGGCGCCAAACCTTCGAAACGTCAAACTCGTTATTAGCCGGTGGTCTTCTTCTGGCAGGAGAGTTGGCCTCCTGGAGGGATTCCTGGATCTATTGGTCTTAGTCATACGATATCATCATGTTGCTTATGTCGGGGGATCCCGACCTGTACATTTTGCTCCTCCCATGTCCTCTTGATCACGTCGTTTCATCTCTTTGTGGGATTGCGTTGCCATTCTCGGACCGTCTTAGAAGCAGTACTTGCCTGAGCGTGCTAAATATATCTTCAGTATGTTCAGCCATCTTATCCAAATATCTTCACTTCGTAGTGATCGCGTTTTTTGCTTTTCTATGACTGAATATTTATATAAGATGGTAACAATCTAGCCTTGTTTCCTATTTCGTTCAGTTAGGGATTTCCTGCCACTAGTTTACTTAACGGGTATAGGAGCATTCTTGTGTCTGTGGAGATCTGTACGTCATTAAAAATTAGATGATTATTATCTAATTATTCTTACTAATTATGATATTTTTGAGTGATATTATTCATCTTGTGGAAGTATTATTCATTACGCTTATTGAATATATTATATTTTATTATGTTATTTTATTATTATTATTTTTTAATTAAGTAATATTTTTGTATTTTTTCTTATAATAACTATCAAAATTGATACTAACAGTATGATTAAATATTTTATTTGAATTGTTTAAATCATATATAACATTAGTAATGTTAAATCTTTATTATTAGTAGTTATTAATTATATTTTATTATTATTATTTTAACTTATTGTTATATAATCTTATTATATTTATATTATTATTATTATTATTGTATTATTATTTTATTATTATTATTATTATTATATTATTATTATTACTACTATATATTTATTTATTTATTTATTTATTTATTTATTTATTTATTTTAAATTTAAAGAAAATCGAAGATGAAATCAAATTCCTTTGAACAAGGTAAGAGTTTATATATATATATATATATATATATATATAAATATATATAGTTATATATAATATATTAGTATATATATATTATTATTATATATATATATATAATATTTTATATATATATATATAAAAATTATATATTATAATAATATATATATATATTTATATTATATATTATATTATACTATATAATTCTAGCTTTGGTATAGATAGATTAATATTATATTATATATTATTATGTATATTATGATTAACACGCGCACTATATATTATTATATATTATATATATGTATGAATATATATATTGTTATAGTATTATATTATATAGTAACTTTATTATAAAATATAGTATAATATAATATTATTATATATATATTATATTATATATATATATTTATATATATATATTATATGATATTTAATATAATAATATATATCTTATATACTATATTTATAATATATGTATTTTTTATATATATCAAATACATTATATTTTTATTATGTTAATAATTGGAAATATACACAAAGCATATGCTTTTCTTTCCGTTCTTATATAATTTAAATATATTTTCTAGACATGACGAAGACACTTGTTGTGTCGGTTCAGGAGTATACTAATATCATATGTGTCGTATTATTACTATAATAATATAATATAATTATTATTATATTGAATATATATATATATATATATATATATATTATATTATATGTTATATATATATATATATTAATATATATATGACTATTATGTATATATTGTATATATATATATTATTATATATTATATTATGTCAATATATTATACTTATATATATTAATATTATATATAATATATTATATATATATATAATATATATATATTATATATATTTAAATTATATTACATATATAATATATTATATATATATATATTACATAAATATATATAAATATTATTTAATATTATATATATATATATATTATATATATATAATATTATATATATATATGTTATATTATTATATATCTATTATATATATTATATATATATATATGATATATATATATATATATATATTTATATATATATTATATATACTATTAAATATATTATGGTATATATTTTATATATATATTATATATTAATATTATTTATATATATTATAGTATATATATCTATATATATATAATTATATTATATTTTATTATATATATGTTACGTACTGTATAGTGTTATATGTATATCGTGATATGTGTATGTTGTTTATATGTATATTATATATATATTCTATATATATTATATTATATACTATATATATATATATATATTATATATATAGTATTTATATATGATATGTATGTATATATATACAATATATTGTATATATAGTATATATAATATGATATATATATAATTATATATTATATACTATATATATATAATTATAATTTTTATTTTATATATATATAATATAATATTAATATATTATAGTTATATATATATATATTTAATATATACTTATCTATATAATATATTATATTATATATATAATTATAAATTTATATTTATATATTTATTATATTATTATATTATTATAAATTTGTATATATATATTTGAATCCAATTTCAGGCATGTGTAACTCATAGATGCATTGGGCAGTACGAACGGAATTTATAAAATGAGTTCTATAGTAATAATTAATGTTAACAATTGTATACAGAGATAATAATAATAATAGAGAACTAGAACATTTTTACTTTAGGGGAATTGATGATTTGCAGGCAATATCTTTGAGCATACATGTAATATTAAAAAGGCAAAATAATAAATACGTGTTTTTCACATTCGTTTGTTTAACAACTTAAAGTTAAGAGATGAATGTTTTAATATGATTTTTGATTATAGTACTTTGGAAGTTTTTGTTGGTGTAAGACAAGGCAATCCTATCAATTCTCGTTCAGATTTCAACCAAAACTAAATCATCACATATAATAAGCTGGGCAACCTCCAGCTCTTTTCATTCTCACATATTTATTACGCATCTTTCCGCTGTTATCCCCACTCTTAATTTTTCATAACCCATCCACTTATACAGTAAATAACGAGAGACCATAAACAGCTGCTAATCCCGTTATTATATAACAATCGCTTTCGACTCCTATATTATTCTTACACAGATTTTCTTATGGTCGTACTACTTTGATATCCTTCAGAAGCTTACCACTAAGCAACATATACGTCAATGGCCTACTACAGAGGCTTCCTATTTAAGTCTGTATGCGCCTGTTACAAATCATGATCCTAAAAGTAAATTATTCTCTTCTATTTCATTTTCTCAATCGTTTGTAATAATGTAAAATTAGATCCAACATCCTCTACACTTCAATTGGCACTTGTTCTTCACTATCAGTGCCTCAGTCACTCGACGTACTGTCTTTCCCAAAATAGTTCAGCATATATATTCCTTACATCACTCAATAAACTAATTCCCCATAGTTTCTACAGTTTCTTCGACTCTTGCCTTATATAAGGGTACTATTTCGGCTCTCCTCCAATCTCTTACGGAGTATTACCCTCCCATAAAAGCTTTATTTGTTACACAATGCAAATTCATGTCAATATATCTCGAGCTCATTCTTGATAATTTCACAAGGTAATTCATCTATGCTTGCAATTTACATTTCCTTTTCCTCACTTAGACGCATTACATCCATTCATTTTACTATTATTCTCATCAAGTATCCTATTTCTTCTTGCCACATCAACCTAATTATTCGAATATCACCCTTCATTACTGTCAATTATGCGATTTTCGAAGTGTCTGATCCACATCTTCTAATCTCATTTCATCAGTTAGAAACATATCGACATCCCTTACCGAATCCTATTCATATATCATATATAAATTATCTAACTAGTGTTTTTTTTTATATTTATTTTAAAATTTGAAGAAATGAAATATGAGAAAATAACTTTTATTATTTTCAAGTTAATATATTATATATTATATTATTATATTTATTATATATACATATAATTATTATATATATATATATATATATATATATATACTATATATTATATATATATTTATAATATATATATTTAATATTTAATTATATATTATTATATAGTTTATAATATATTATTATGATATATATATATATTAGTATAATTATATTATATTTATATATATATATAATAAATTGTAATATATATATATATATATTATATTGTTATAATATAAGTTATATATATTTATATAATATATAATCTATAATATATATATATAATATCTATAGTATAATATATATATACAAATATACTAACTATATTATAATATATTATATATCAATATAATATATATATTATATATTATATATATATATATATTATTTATAATATTATAATTTACATATACAAAACAATTATTATTTTATTTGTTAGTATATTGTAATTTGGGAATAAAGATGCTTTTCTCTGTCCGTCTTTTAATAATTTAATATATTTCTCTATATTGGTGATATTAACAATTTATTTTGAATATGGTTAGGAGATACTAATATTCAATTGCTGTCGTAATAATTATATTATATATAATATTTATTTATATATATAATATATATATAATATATTATATATGATAGATATATAATATTAATATATATATATAATTATATATTATATATATATATATAATATATATAGTAGTATATATATATATAGTACCGTATATATATATATTATTATATATTATTTTATATATATAATGATTATAGTATATATAATATATTACTATATATATATTATATAATATATAATTTATATATATTAATATAATAGTATTATATTTACTTATTAATACATTTATATATATATTTATATATTTTATATATATTATATAATATATAATATATATTATTATATATATATATATTATATAGTAGATTATATTATATACTATTATATATATATATATATATATATTATATAGTACTTTAAATATATATGTACATATATATGTACATTATAATTAATGATTAATTATATATATATACTATATGATATATATATATGATATATATCTATGATATACTTATATATATATATATATATTATATATGTTATTATATATGAATATTAGTATATGTATATGTATATGTATATGTTCTGAATATATTATATATATATAATTATCATTATATATATATATCTGTTATATAATATTTATTATATATATATATATATTATATGTATGTATATATATTTGCATATATATGTATAAGTTTATATATTAATATATAGTATAGTAATATAATAATATATATATATTATGATATATATACTTATATATAATATTATATATATATAATACATATATTAATATATTTATATATATTTATATATGATATATTATATAATATGATATATAATATATAGTATATAGATATATTTATATATATTATATATATATATATGATTTAGTATATTATTATTATATATATAATATATATATATATATAATAATAATATATATTATATATTATATATATTTAAATTATAATTAGCCAATTCAGGCATTTGTTAATCACGAGGATTCATTGGGACCAGACGGAATTTAAAAATTGATTGCTATGAAATTAGATAAAAAAAATGTATAAAGATTGTAATAATGAAATGAGAGAACTGACATTTTTACTTTCAGGAGGAATTGGATGATTTGCGAATAATTCTGACGCTCATGTAGAATTATTAGGGTAAATAAATTCATCTACTTTTTTTCCACATCGTAGTTTAAAAATTAAAGTAAAATTTGATCTAATCCTAATCTATGATTATGTTTTATTTTATCGACTTTGAAGTTTTGTTGTGTAAGGAAAGGCAAATCTCTCAAATTCTCTTCAGATATTCCAACAAAACTAATGCACATATATTAGCAGGGCAACCATCCTCTCTTCGCCATTTAATCATTAAACCATCTTTCCCTGCATCCACGTCTAATTTTTTGTCAATTAACCCCATCGACTTACAGCTAATAACAAGGAGACATACAATTCATGCCTAACCGTTATTAATATTTAAACAATGCTTCTCGATCTGCCATTTTATTTCTTACACAGCCGCTTTACATCGTCGTACATCTTTGATCATTCAGAAGTTTACACTTAAACCCTACTAATCACTGCCTACTACAGATTCCTATTAATCCGTACATGCGCTGTTTAAAACTCATGAAACTATAATACATTTATTCCGTTTCTCTATTTACTAATCAGTTGTAATATGTAATTTTCTGAATATATTATTTTTTCGCTTCTAAACGCAACTTCTTATTCACAAATACTAATACTGTATCGATCAAGCTTTCCACAAAGTACGTGCATATATTTCCTTACAAATAGTCAATATTATTCCGCCGAAGTTTCAGTTTTCCTTAGCACTCTTGCCCTTATATAATAGTATATATATATACCTCTCCAACTTCTCGGAACTATACCTCCATAAAAGCTTTGTTAGCCCAATATTCCAAATCAATTTCATACTATCGCCTCCATCATTTGATCATATTACAGTATCCATTATGTCTGCAGATTTTACATTATTCACTTTCTACTTACCTTTAATAATTACATTCTCTTAATAATTAGCATATCCCACAGACTATTATCTTCTGCCCATCAAACCTCATTCATTTCCTATTATACCTTCATTAGCTGTCAAGTTATGTTCGTATTTTCTGAAGTGCTTGCCGGCTCCAATTCTTCTTCACATCCATTCATCATTTACGGAAACACGCATCCTACATCCATATTCATATCCTATATATAGAAGAGAACGAGAAAGTTTGGAATTGCTAAGAGAGTAATTGTTTTTAAAGATAACTTAATGACAACCGCGTTGTCGGTTATGAACGACAGTGACACCAGTGAAAAATGTTTAAACCGCAAAAAACCGCAGAGCGCGGTGTTGAAAATTTTGGAACACAAAATAACATCGACCTTTCCTTGCAATTACAGCATTTACCAAATATATTCTTATATTATTATATATCATTATATATATATATATAGTATATATTTATTATATATATAGTATAAATTATATATATTTTAAATATATATATATTATATATATTTATATTATATATATATGAATATATATATATATATAAATATATATAGTATTATATAGTTTATATTATATTATATAATATATAATTATATATATATATATTGAGCTGGTCAATTAACGTTTGTCTTTAGGGTTTTTTTTCTGAGATTTGATTGGATTAGATTGAATAACCATAAATTTTATTTGAATTTTTTGGAGCATAATATTGAGAAACGTAACATTGATATTTTCAGTTTTGTTCTAGTTGTGAAAGATAGAAGTAATGAAGCTCTACATTTGTTTCCTTCCTCAAGAAGATGAAATTGCTTGTCTTTCAAGCAAATAGTTAGAGTAAAAAAATAGAAAAAAAAAAAAAAAGTTTATGACAATTTTTTTTCGCCCCTTTTTTTTTTTTTTTTTTTTTTTTTTGGGCGGGGGGGGGAATTAAAATTTAAGTTTAAATGTTATGATGGATTTCTTTTTACTGATGGTTATCATGTAAATTTGTAAGTAGTTAACATTTTTTACTTTAATGACATCTTTTGTATAGGTTTTTGACTTCCTAAAAAGTAATAAAATTTATATGGTTTTCTATTAATTTTTTTTTAATAAGTTGAATAAGAAATAGAGATATTATACATGTCGAAATGTTAAAATAACGGATGGCCGACGGCGAGAAAAATTGTAAACAAAATATAAGTTTTTTTTTTTTACAATAGTCTTAGAGGGAAAATAAAAATTAATTTTACATAGAATACATCTTGTAGCAAATTTTTTGAGGTTTTGTCAAAAATTCTGACTCAAAATGAATGTTAGTCATAAAAAAGACAGCTAAAGACAAAATATAAATAAGAATAAAAACAGTCATGTATGATGTGTTGGTTTATCTATATCATATATAGTAATATATATATATATATATTAAATATATATATATATATGTATATCTATAGTATTTTTATTATTATATATTATATATATATATATAATTATATAATAATATATATAATATATATTATATATCGTAATATTAATGTTATATCGATGTAATGTTAAATAATGATCCTCCAATTACTTGTCTGAATTCTTATAAACAATCAGGGCAGGCCAGATGGTGATTACCATACACTAAGTGATTTTGTTTCGAATAAATGAGACCTCTTCCCGTTGATTGCAAAACGACTGTATTACCTTTATATGCTTTAGAGTAGTCAATTCAAGCTTACGCAATACACCCATGTTAAGTTGACGAAAGCCCAAATGAACTTCGGGTCTTTGTATTTAGACGGTCCAAGATTAATATTTATTTACACTATTTTAATTACCAATACAACATGTTAAATTAAGGTGTAACTAATATTGCTTCAAAAGACTGATGATTTATTAAGAAATAAGCAAAGAATGAAGAGATGACAGCATGGAAAATACTAACATATTTTATAAATTAATTTAAATAATAAGATAGAATACTTCAATATCACGTAAACAATAAGAAAATACATAATTTATTATACCTGAAAAGTCAATATTTATAAAATTAATTTTAAAAGTTAATAAAAATTAATTAAATATAATATATATTAAAATAAAATTATATTTATTTATATGATTAATTTATATAATATATATATATATATATAATATATTATATATATATACTATATATATATATATTATATTATATATTTAACTATTTTATATATATATACATTAAGTGATCCAAACGAGAAATAAGTTATGGTGCTATTTGGAACGTTTAAAGGTGTATTTACTTTTAACTTAAATTAAAAAGGTTAAATATATATAATTTATATATAAAATATATAAAATCGAATTTGGTTATTTGTTTGGTGTGACGGTAAAACAGACTTTGACGCTGAGGCGCAATCTCTATTCACCGTGCAAAATTGAGGATTTTGAATGGTCATAGAAAAATAATGAAAAACTAATAAGTAAATTTAACCAAAATATTATGGCACTTTATCTAAAATAAATATTTAAACTTTGAAAATATTATTAAATAAATTGTTTAACCAAATGCGCACAAATTAAATACATAGACTTTACCTGAATATAAATTTTCAATGTTGACCAGAAACTTACTATGTACGCACCAAGCGGGCTGCTGCGCTCTATTGGAATACGATCCGCAATGGGCATTTGATAGCTTTTTAACATGATTTATCTTCGAATATGTGAACTGTACCAATCATAGAAACACTTTCATTAAATGATCTATATTAAAAGTCACAATACAATAGTCAAATATCCTTTTTACCATCCAAATATGAGCTATCATATTCACACTTGTAAGTAATTTAAAAATAACGTATATTGCATTGGCACCGTTCTTAGGCATGCGTACTAACGACCTATTTATAAGAAGGTGCGACTATGCAAAATGCACTTTGCTAAGCACGGTAACCACACGTCAGACAATATGAACAAAAGGATGCAAAATGAATAGGTCAATTTTCACCTCTGCTCGTACTTTTTATATTCGGAAGTGACAAAACTGCGTTACCCGTTTTCAACAGTAAAGCAAAAGTTAACAGATTGAGTCAAAAACAATACCAAAATGTTCATTTACGGTAAATCTTGGTAACATTCATTAAAGGAAGGCTGGACGATTGGTACACGCCATTTTACGAGAGAAAATCAAAAAAGAAAACACAATTCTTTCCCAACCTTCATAAAAAGTTATACTCTCACAGAATAATCGTCGCTCTCTCAACCTCAAAATTATCAACGATAAAATATTATTTGATATAAAATATTATATGTTTTAATGCATTATATATATATTATTATTTATATTATATCTTATATAGTACTATACTTATATAATTATATTTTAATATTAATATACTATTATATAATATATATACTATATTTATTATATTATATATTATATATATATTTATATATATATATATATATTAATATAATATTTATTATTTATAATATATTATAATATACAGTCGGAACATATGAAGACTTTTTTCTTCGCATAGTTCTGGGAAACAGGCTAGCAACTCGGTCCTTTATACTTTTTATTGTTGAAGATCAGGTACAAGCATTGGATTCTTATTGCGCAGAGACACGGAATCATCTGAGAGTCTGGAGACCGTAGTTTTGGAGGCACAGGAATGATAGGATGCTAGTTCTACTGGAAAGGTAAACCTCCTGAGTAATATACATCAAGGACTGGCTCAGAAACCATTGAGCAGAGAAATGTTTTTCTAGAAGTGTCTAGGATAATGAGTTTTCGTGGGCAGAAGAAGAAAAGCTGGGTCCACGAAGGGGTAAAGCCTACTGGGATGGTAAACGTAGATAAATAATAAAATAATATACTAATTATATATATATATATATACTATAAGTATATATATATTATATATTATATAAATATATAATATATTATTATATTTATATATTTACTATATATATACTATATATGTAAAATATATAATATTTATATATATTATATATATTATAGGGTATATATATTAACAGTTAATATATATAATATTATATTAATGCTATATATATATTATATATTTATATATATATAGTAATATATTATTATTATATCATATTATATATATTATATAATATTAATAATATATATATATTATATATTTGTTACGGATTTTAAAATAAATTTATATATTATATATTATATGAATTTAATAGTATAATATATATAGTATAAATATGTTATATTATTATATATTTATATATTATATATTATATATTATTATATATATTATATATATATAATGTATTAGTAATTTATATAATAATATATATATATATATAATATATAATATTTTATATATTATATTATATATATATATAATATATATTATTTATATATTATCTATATATTAAACGATTGAGCAGCGTTAGTAAATAAAATAATAATATGATAGTATAAGCAATAAATAAAATAACTAATAATATAATAATAATTATAATATATATGAATAATAATTATAATATGATAATTATTTAATATAATAATAATAATAATATAATGAATAATAAAAAAATAAAAATTATTGATAATATTAATATAATAAAATAAAAATAATAATATATAATAACAATAATATATATGAAATAATATAATAATATAATATGATAATAATAAAATATAATATAATTAAAATTAATATAATAATAATATTAATAAATAATATAATATAATTATTATATATAGTAAAGTTCAAGATGGGATTAATTTATCCACAGTGGAGCTCTGGATAAAGCCATTTTGATCTTTGTTGTTTCTTTTATTTATAAGGTATAATTAAATAAGTGTGTCGGTGTTAATATTAATATATATATTATTATATATTATAATA
>JABUQX010072130.1:0-19702 GCA_015478945.1 Trachelipus rathkii
TAATCATTAGTGACGTTTGATGTGAAACTAAAAGCTCGTGGGAATAAGACCCGGGCGTATTATTCAAGGTACAAAGCTGATTTCAGCAAGCATAATGGACAATCTTTAAGCCAAGGAGAGCCCGTGTGAGTACTGTTAGGGAGACAGAATGAATTGCTTATTGTTACTCCCTTTATTTATTATTTATCATTATAAATGGCAGAGAAATACAATGAAATTGCAATTAGGGAGTTTGTGTGTCTGTTGGAAGAAAGGGGCGAGCAAAAATGAGGAGAATACATAAAGAGTACATTGAGATGGAAAAGAAGGATAGATGAGGGAACCGGTTTTTTTAAGTTATTTTTTTTTTTTTCGGTGGTTTTTTTACAGCGGACATGTATAGTGTTTGAGTTGTGGCTCTTAGGAAGTCGAGCCGAACGCCGGGGAGACAGAAAGAAAAGTGGATTGAGTCAGTAAAGGAATGCCGGAAGGAGAGGAATGCCTGAGTTGGCAGAGGCCTGGAGGACGAAAAGAAAGGAGAAAAGGAGAAGAAAAGCAGAAAAAAAAGGTATGCATAATAGGATGTGAATTGGCATTGTGTTTGTGGAAGGGGTATGGCCTTGTGGGCTTTGCCCCAGGGGATTAACCTCACATTGACGAAAGATACCACAGTGAGCGGTCTAGGTTACGGTTTCGTGTGATGCCTTTCTGGATTGCAACGAGTTCTCACTAGGGGTATAAAGGGAAATGGTTTATGTTAAAAAAAGGAGGGGGCTCTTCTTTTTGTTTGCATGGCATCCATTGTTCGTTGCGTCTATTTTTCTATTTCGGTGATTTGCATGCACTTAAGCCCCCAATATCGGGATTCGGATAAGCAGAAGTCACACCAATAATAATATTAATAATAATAATAAATAATAATAAAATAATAATATAATAATAATAAATCCTACATTTGCCAAAAAAAAATTCAAATTTACCAACACACCTGGGTTTTATCTAAAAAATACAGATTGGAGAAATTCCCACTTGCCAGAGACAATTTAAAAACTGACATACCGTACCCTGATCCACTGCGTTTGAAAGTGTTCAAGTTCGATGGTATTGGGAAATAGGATAAAAGGGAGTAGTTTTCCAGACTCTTTCAGTGGCAGTACATGTTAAATAAGATGAGGCATCAATCCCGGTTTAAGTCTGGTGGTCAGAGAGTTAAATTGAGAAAGAATTGGGAAGGATTGAGAATAGTACAAATTGCACAAGTTTATAGTAATTGAAGGAGTTTGAGTGACTGGACGAGATTCAGAAGAGCAGTGTCCATTGCAATAACGATAAAATAAAGAGAGTAATGCAACAATTTAATGGGTAGAAAGAGACTGGAGGGAGAGGTAGTAAGAGCAGGAGTGAGAGTTGATAAATAATGAATGGTAATTGATTGATTTTAAAATATAGTTATAACAATTGTCTTTTTCTTATATTTTCCAACAGAATTTAGAGAAGCTTGAAAAAGAGATTTATGAAAAATATAAGAATCATATAAACGAGTTGGTGAGTATCAAAAATATTTTCTTTGTGTTTCATTAATATCTATTTATAGCTTGTGTTTCATTATTTTTCTCTTTACTCTTTTTGAAGGTGGAACTTTCGAGGAATAGACATCCAAAAAAAATTATCATAGTCACAGATGAACGAGATGTGTTCACAGAAGGTGAAGTTCACACTAATGATTATCAGTATAGAATTATCAAAGGGGTAAACCTGAGCTTTAATAACTTGAAGGAATATTTGGTTCAAGATCCAGACTTTGGAAGTGGTGTCCTTTTTGTGATTTTATGTGGTATTAATTCTGTAAATGAGGAAAAAATAAATCCTGCATGTTTAGAATTTCAGTGCACTTCTCCTTCAAAATTTCTTGATGATGAACCTCATGAACTTTATCTTATTAAAAATGCTCTAAATGCTCATAAATTAATTTTAAAACTTAACAAAAATGACACCGCGATTTTCCTTGGATTGCTCCCATCATCACCAAATCATTTTAATGACTTATCATATAATCAGAGAGAATGCTCCAAAATACATCAAGCTGCTCCACCTCCACAGTGCACCAGGGTATATGATATATATAAAATCTATTTATATGATATATTCACCAAACTTTATTCAAAATTGCTTGGGTTTACTCCTTTAATATTTGAGAATGGTTTTTGTGTTAAACATTCAAATAGTACAAATAATCCAATAGTGAGTTTCAATTATGAAAATTTAAGAAATGGTTATCATTTTACTGATGAGTTTGCTTCTAAAAGAAAATTGGCCATTCTAAAAAAATGTGATCAATTAACGAGTAAACTTTCACCGTCTACAAATATTTTGAAAGATACAAAGATATTAGATGATCCTGATGAGAGTGTGAAAAGTTCTATCAGAGTTGATTATAAAAGCCAGATTGAAGAAGCTGCTAATGAGTGTGTTATTCTCAAGACAGTTATTAAGTCAAGCAATTTTTCGGGAAGAAAATCTCAGCTGAATGAACCTAATTTTGAGGTATGATATATATATATATATATATATATATATATATATAATACCTATAATATGTATTAATTTATATATATATATATATATATATATATATTATAATATATATATTATATATATAATATATACCTATATATATATATATATATATATATATATATATATATAATATAATATCATCATCCTTTTTCCTGACTGGGGGTAAGCGTGCGTGACATTGCATCGGAAAGAAAAGTAGTAGAAGAATATGACACCAAGTCGAAAAGAAAGACGCCCAGCCTTACCGAACCCTCTATACCTATTAGTGAGAAACTCATCGTTCGCAGTCAGAAAAATTGCCACCTAGAGCTTCATTGCGGACCGCGACGAACCTCACTGATGTCATATCGTCAGTGTAGGGTTCATCCCCTGGCCCAGGTGGGCCACAACCATACCCCCTCAACAAACCCCGCCATTCACTTGACAGTTCTATCCTTTCTTCTCGCCTCGGTCAAACTCATCATTTCTCTCGCTCCAACATTTCTTTACTGACTCGAATCCACTTTTCTTTAGTCTCCCAGCCGGTCGATGTCCCAACACACTCACCACTATTACATCCTCCTTAAAACCAACTGACTATCATTCATCCTTGCCACATGACCAACATCGTCAACCGTACTTTCATTATTCTCTCATTTTATCCCTTCTTCACACCACATAAACTCTCTAATACGCATTCCTTCATTTTATCAATTCTTCTCAACCTAACACTGCCCCTAAGATTGTCCAATCGAACACATTGTACCTTAATCTATACCACTTATTCCAAGCCATGGTCTCACTACTTTACATTAACACAGGGTAACAACAATACCCTCATGTTAAGACCCTAGCGCATGCAAGACTTAAGTCCCTTTACATCCACCAAGGATTAATAGCACCCCACTTGCCTGCCATTCACAACTTTCATACTACACTCTGCATCATCCGTTCCCTTTTCATCCAACATATATCCTAAATATTTATACTCAGACACTGTTTCAACTTGCTTCACCATCTAACCCATAACTGCACACAAGGACTGTCCTCGGCTTCACAAGCCATTAAACCTTACTCTTATCTACGTTTGCTTTCCAAAACTCCTCCTTTTACACTCCCTACCAATACTCACTACCATCCTCTCAAACTCTCCTCAATTCACCACACAAAACCAAGCATCCCCATATAATAAGGTAGTGGCACAAACACTCGCCTCCATTCTCGATCAATTCTAACACCATTTCCTGCCACCCCCCATCTCTAATTCTTTCATAACCCCATCCATATACAAATGAATAACCAATGAGACCAATAACAACACTCTCCCTCACTCCGCAATTAAATATTAAACCAATCACTTTTGACACCAATTTCTTCTACACATGCTTCACTATCATCAACCATTCTTTTAAGTCCGATATAACCATTCAGAAGCCAACACCATATATTACTAACACCTGCCATAGAGCTTCTCTATTTAATCCTGTCATATGTCTGATTACTTGTTGCAAGTCCATAAACCTCAAATACAATTTCTTCTTCCTCTCCCTCATTTCTTAAATCATCTGTTTCAATGTTAAAATTGATCCACACATCCCTTCTACCACTTCCTAAAGCGCACCTTGTTCTTCACCAATCGGTCCTTCAGTTCACTCGACGCACTCTTCGACTAAAATACCAGCATATACATATCTTCCCTCAACCACTCAATAAACTAATTCCTTTATAATTCCTACAGTTCCCCTTATCTCCCTTACCCTTATATTAAGGGGGGAGGGGGGAAGGGTACTATTACTGCTCTCCTTCAATCCCTCGGAACTAGACCCTCCTATTAACGCTTTATTACACAACTTCCAACAGCCAATCAATCACCATCTCGCCTCCCTTCTTGATAAATTCACCAGTCGAATTTCAAATCTATACCTGCAGCAGCATGATTTACCATTCTTAACTTTTCCTCACTCTACCCTCATGACCTGCCTCCTTTGCTTGATGCCTTCATCCCCAAAACTACCATTCCTTCTAGCACCATCACCCACACACATTCACCTCTTCAATACTGTTAATATGCAGATTTTAGAAGTTTTCTTTCCACACTCCCCTCACATCGCATTCCATCAGTTACAAGCACCATCCCTATCATTATTCTAAGCAGGGTTCCCCTTATTCTCAGTCTTAACCCTTCGCGCGCTTTCTTTCCAGAAGAAGCTATGCCTATTCCCTTTCTAAATCCCCATTCATCCCTCCTTTCCAAACTGTTCATTTAATCAGGAGCCGAGCGGGCAACATACAACGGACCTAAGTGCAGGCTCCTTCTTTTCTCCCTATGTATGCACCTTTTCGTAGTCATTTCCTTTTCTCTCCTACTATACTTCCCAAGGCTTCAACCATTTGTTACTCATAAATTTTGATTAACTATTTTATCATTTTTATTATATATATCTAATATTTTCACACTTCATCCATTGGCTTTAGTAGTACATTTCCAACACCACGGCTTCTTACTATCATACATTCAGCATTTATATACCTCTATAACCCGCATATTTTTACATAAACTCTAAAAATTTCTTATAATCACCCTATAGCCTTAAATTACAGCTTCAATCAATAATGTTAGCCCCTAAAATAATTATTGCTTTCACTTCTTATTATAAGAGTTTAAATACAAAATTTAACCTGTCATTTAAAATTCAATTACTGGTTCTTGACCCACAGGTAAGAATTTTCACAAGTCAAATACCTGTATGAAACATTATTAAATCATTTCAACCCAATTACTCTCACCATCAAATATTATAAGCATACTCAAAGTTTTAGAATTCGAATAATTATCCTTAAATTCGAACACAACTTATTCATTTACTGGATTCTGGTTTCTCTTATGAACCATAAAACAAACATTTAATACCATGTGTCGACAACAGTCCACTTCATTACCTTTTCCCAGCAGGAACCCTACGTGCTATTTCTACAACTAGCAAATTAAAAATTATTTAGACTTTCACCCAAGGTTTTGTTGTATACATATAAGGTTAAACTGCCAGTTGCTTTCCCTCTCGTATAACTTTGGTACTGTCTTATTGAACGCCAAATAGATTGATAACCATTGTTGGTATGTTCCTGCCATCGCGAACATTAACTCTCATGTTTTTAATAACTAACCAGCTTGCTTTGCCCTTGCAATCAACGGCAGTAGCTGAAACCTGACCCTCATTGCCCTCAGTTTTTCTTGTAATTTCTCTCGTTCTCTCTCTCTGTTACTCTCCCATATATATATATAATATTTATCATTTCGAATATTATAATATTAATTGTAATAATATATATGTATACTAGAAGAATAGAAAAGAAGGGTTAAGTGTTGAATTCTTCTGGTGAAGTTGTGTCAAGTCTATTTGTATCAAGTGATTTAGTAGTTGTTTTTAACATGACTGATAAGATAAATACTTTGAAGGTAATGATAGTTTGACAGACTTTGTTAGGTCAGGGTTTATTAGGTTTAATTTTGCTATGTGAAATATATAAAAATATCAAATTTCAAATCGAGAAGAATAATTATTTTTGATTTTTATCTTAGATATTTGTTTTTGATTTTCCCGGCACAGTTTTTTCACTTTTTTATAGTAGTTTTTCGATAAAAATTAGTAAATTAATCTAATTATACCTAATTAAGTTAATAAAGTTCTTTTATAGAAATTTAATAATTTATATATATGAGTTTAAATGTATGATTATTATAGTAAAATTATGATATTATAATCTGAGTATAAATCTGTGATATAGTCGAGATTAAGTGTTTATTTATTTTACTTTTTAATTTATATAAAAGGATCCTATCAATGTTAATACTTTACTATTGGAGGATATTTGCGTGGAGTTATTTATAAATATAGGAGAGATTTGTAAATATAATCTATTTATATGCATAGAATGAGTTTATGGATATAAATAACATATATTTACTGGCTAGGTCGCTAGGAGATACTTTAATCAAAAGTTGATAGTTCTTTAATCTTGATGGAAGCTTTCACTGAAAATGTCAGACATATCTGGTGTATATTAAAATTGAAAGCAATTTCTGTGTGTGATTGGCCATGAAATGTATTAACTACTCTATGCGTTGTATTTAATTGTACTGCAAAAGTGTTGACATTATTAATTATTTTTTTTTTTTTTTTTTTATACAGATCACCACCACTCACAGGCGTTGCCCTTTTCAAGGAGGAGGGGGCTGAAAATAAAAATATTGAAAAACATACGCACATCCAAATCCTAACGAAAATCACTCAGGTGAGCGCAGACGTGTAGCTTTTAAAGAGGACTGGAGATTAAATGAATAAATGTGGGAGTGTGTTAAATTATAAGAACAAGAAGAAAAATTGAGGAAATCAAAGCGCTCTTCCAAAATACTTGGAAAACTAAGTATCAATGTAAAAAATCCTGAGAAAGTGCTATAATCAAACACAACAACAATCACAGAGTCCGAATGTAGTGAATGGACAAGTTACTCTTCAATACGATACAATTAAATGTCAAAATTTCATAACGTCAGTTGCCGAACGCGCCAAGGCACTCCTGTGTATTTACTTTTTAGATCTTGATGTGTGTAAGAGTTGTTATGCCTATGGATAAGTTACGGATCATAAACAGTGAGAAGTGGATGCGGTAGAGAGCGTAGAGGTCAATTAATTCGAGACGCAGCGAGAATAGAACCGAAGTACTTACCATTTCGGACTTTGTCTAGAGTGAGCGCCTACTAGGATGAAAGCAGTGAGGATTGTATGAAGTCATCTATCGATACAGTAAGCAGGAGCTGAATTGTTCGTCGAGTACAAGGGATCAGGATAAGAGTGAACGAATGGGATATGTCCCGCAGGAGAGAGATGATTATTTAAGTGGTTGAGAGAGAAAAAAGGATTATTGAAGGTAGTGTCAGTTGATATATTATATGTAGGGAATGGCGTTTTCTAGCGTTAATAAAGAAGCATCAGAGGAGCATGAAACCAAGTATATTTGGTCCAATAAGTGAGAGGATGTATGAGGATATACAAAGTAAAGGATAACACGCGCAGCGAAAAACAGCGTAGAGATCGCTTAATGACAGAATACTGCAGTTTTTCTATATTAAGGGAGAAAGACTTAAAGAGCAACAATACTCCACGAGATAAGAAACTATGGGCGGAATATTGAATGAAGCACCATGAAATGTAAAGTGGTTATATAATCGATGTATAGCTATATAAAATGATAAATTGTTGAGTAATATTATATAGTCAACGGTGTGGAAGATAATGGCAGTATGAAGGAAAACAGATATACCATGCTGCATTACCGGGACGGTGTTCATGTTATTGACCAAAGGTTTGCGAAGTGGGACTGATATACTATATTGGCTGCTTTAGGAGTGATGAGTCTTTCTAACCATACACACCTTATTGACAGTCATATAAGTTTTTGAGGAGACATTGACAGAGAAGAGCGAATATAGAAAAACACTAGATAGGTTGTCCTAAACATAAGAGGTAGATGCATTACTCCAAGTTAAGTCGGCTCAATTGTGTTGTTAGCAACTCGAAGATAGTGGCATTTGTCAAATCAGGTTTATGAAGCATAAAAGGAAGATAAAATATCGTATCTTGTGTGTGAGCGGTCGAATGAACACTGAAGACAGTAGAATTAGAGTGGTGAGTGTGTGCGTGAAAGATGATAATAGTTTTACTTGCCATCTCAGAGTGAATCATAATAATTCAGTTACAAAATACCTTACAATATTTTGGTCATCAAGGAAAATGTGCGAAGGTTTAATGAAGATCATTAAATTAAAGATGCATATGGGGCTGAGAGGACTGAATGTGAATAAAGTTAAGAAAGATAAAAGGATGTGTGTAGAGAAGGCGATGTGATGAGTGTGATGCCGTGGAGTGAGAATATCAAAAGAACTAAAAATGAGCCAATGCCCTAGTAGATCTTAGGTAGCGGATTTTCCTCGTTAGCTAAAAGTATATCGAAAACACAGTGACTAATATTACATCTAGTTTAAAATTGAGGGCTAAAAGGCTTCTTGTTTGATCGGTTGATTTGGTTGAGGAACAAAGGTTGAATGTTCAGGCGTCGTTTGGTGAGAAGCAAGAAGCCAACAAGAAATTGTGGAGAAAGTATTAGAGAAATGAATCAGTATGTTGCTGGTTGAATGCCCACTTGAAATTTTTTTTAGTGGAGATAGTGAGGTTTGGAGATTCAGAATTAAGAGAGATCGAAAGATTCTTGGATATGTAAATAAGAAATTCAGTATGAAAACATAACTCCCAGTTAGACCGTAAAGTGGTGGGATTACTCACAGCTAATACTTAACGAAAATACTATTTACAAAAACAGTTGCAAATGGGATACTAGGCGAAAATGGATAGACAAATTTATTGTCGTGAGATTGATCTATAAGGTGACTAACGGTATACTGTCAGGCTGTTGATGTACAAAAAGAAGAGCCCAAAGACAAATCTACACAAGGTTTTGGAAAAATGGATACACTATTTTGGTACGACTATAGCCCCGATCAAGTGTTTTTTGAGTGTTAATAGGCTAGTAAATTTCGAATAAAGCATCGTAATAAAATAATTGGTATGTGAAGAAGATTTAGTACTGAACTCAATATGGGCGAACTATCGACCTAGCTGAAAGCCTGTGAGACTGAAAAATTCAATGTGAAAACAATCTGGAAATGAGTGTAACTTTAAAGGAAGTCTATGAGATAAATGAGAAAGAATGAGCGGTCTAGTAATAACGATATGTCTAATTTGGAGTCAGAGTGAGAGTTGCCAAGAATAATTTATTGAATAGAAGTGATGGTATTCCGATCCAAAATCGAGTTCTGTATTCAGGAGAAATGTTAGGATTGCTAGCTACCACACTACAGAAGAGGCTTAGTACGGTGTTTTGGTTTTGAAGGGGAAATTTCAAATAAACATCCGACTGGGAGGACCATTAAATCAGTGAATAGGTTAATACACATTATAACGTAAAGGAGAGGAGCTAATAGATAGGATAAAGATGGGCTGATGAGACAAGGGAACCAGGGAATACAGAAAAAACCATTAAAGAAGATTAGGTTTGAACCTCGTGTAAATGAGTGAATGGTATTATTATATAGAAGAAAATTTCTGTAAAATTTAGAAGGCTTGGAGCAGGGCCCAGCCGCACTAGGTTAGATAGGACAGGGTATGGACAAATTGTATGACTATTATGACAAATAAATGACAAAAGATGATGACAGCAAACGACTACAACAATACGAAAATGTCAAAGTGGCAATTATTCGACTACAAATCTTGGTTGAAAGTTTATTTCAGCCATGATTTGATTTGATTAATATTATGGAAATATAAGAATGAGTCCAGCACAACACTTAGTGAGATGTTATACAGCCTAATGTGAATACGGCAAGATTTATTCTTGAAATTTTCAGATTTCATTATTTATTGCACTATTGTATTCTGAAACTAAAATAAAGTCATCAGGTTCTATGGAAGCTCAAACTGTTAAGCTTTTATTTACGGACAAGTGATGCTTCCATTGTATTTTTGCGGGGCGCGAAATTCAGCAAAGGGAGGGTAAAAACTAGATTTCCCCTGATAAAGGGGACTGACATGCATTAATATGACGTAGCGTGGTTTCAAGTATACTGTACATGTTATATAGTAATAATAATATATATATATATATATATATATGAGTATGACTATTATAATATATTAGCTTATATATATAGGATATAGGAGGGATAGAATTACTATAATTATAATAAGTAATATACTTAATATATGTATAGACGGTGATGAGTATAATAATAATATATTATATATAATAGTATATATATATATAGTATAGATATATAATATATATATACTACTTTAAGATAAAGTTATATAATTCTAATATATTATTATATATATATATATCTAGGAGAGAAGGTGATGGATGTATTGAGAAAGGCAAATTTTGATTTGTCTCGCTGTGACTGAAACAAGAAAGGAAACAGTGGATATGAATAAATTAAAATGGTGGATTACATATAATGGATCTGTAGATATGGTGAGAGTAAGGCATAATGTAAGAAAAAATGATACAAAAATGATTAGCATTGAAATTCTTAGAGAAAGAGGATAAAGATATTTGTTGAAAGTTAGGGAAAATTTTGAGGAACAAATTCAATAGGAACAGGAGGAGGTCCTTGAAGGAATGAAAGAAAAAAGTTAAGATAGGATGAAAGGTAGTAGCATGTACGTTTAATAGAGAAAGTAATTGAGATTTTGTGTGAAAAGTGTGTTAATACTATATGCGTATAGTATACGAATAAACAGTAAATGTTTCTGCTATCTCAATATTCAAAATGTGGGTAGTGGGATCTGTAGCTGGATTGTTTCATTGATTTTAAGGATATCCAATGTCTTAGGTGACAAGAGGAGGATATGTTTTTCAGGTAATTGGGATTGATGAAAGAGTGTTAAAAGCTAACTCTTATAAGAAGTAGACAATATGTGGAAGCGAATGAAATTTAAGAAATTAATTTATAAGTCAAAGAATTAAATCACTCAGGTGGAGATGGTCATGAAAAAATGAAAGAAGGTAAAAAGGTGTGTAAGGCGAGATTGTTGCAAGAGGTTTTGAGGAGGAGATGAATTAATAACAAGCAATTACTTGTTCTGCGAGGAAGTATTAAAGATAGTGTTTAATTTAAGTGTCTCTATAAATACAATTGAAGGATGGGGAGCTGTAACTCCTATTGAGTATAAAATTCAGCGCAGTTGCCAAAGGAATATCAGGAGGCGGATGTATGCGTGGTGTTATGATTTCTCGGAGAAGAGAAGCAGAAGAAGTGAAATGTATCATGGAGTTAAATGAAGACAGTGTATGGGGTTTGTAGAAGATGTTGCAAAGAGACCTGTGTAATGATAAAGTGTAGTATGCGCGATGGTTGAAATTGTAGGTGAGTGAAAAAGTAAGCATTGAACCTGCTTTATTTATGTGGAAGAATAATGAGTCTTTTGAGCGAGATAGTGTTCTCATTATGAATGCATTTTTTGATTGTGTGGTTTTAAGAGGTTTTATGGACCATTGATTATTAAAATTGTTTATGTAAAAAAGGCTTGAAATCAGTTCGGAACATGTACAAGGTTTAAATATGTAGTGTGAATGTGATGCATTTGAACCGAAAAGAATGATGTATGGTTTCTGAGGCGCTATAGTATATATTTGGAGTGTAAGTTTTCTGGGGAAAAAGGACTTTTTTTTATGGTGAAAGGGAAATGGGAAGGAAAAAGGACATTAACGATTGATATAGATCCGTTGGGGGGTCATGAGATGAACTTGGTTGTGGAGGGTACATAGACAGTAGTCGCTGGATTGTGTGTGAATAGATGTTGCCTAGATATTCTATGGTGTAATAAATATTAAGTTAAAAGAGACAGTGAGTAGAAATAAGTTCGTCAAGATAAGAGGCGTGAGAGAAAATTGGAAGAAAATGAGGAAACATATGCTGATTATAAAGGAGCAGATGAGAGTATTCGTGTGAGTATATTGACGATGTGAGTGTCTCGAGTACTTGTAAACTTAAGATTCAGGGACGGCTACTATTATCAGATGCTTTTGGATATGGTATGGAATGAGAATGTGAAGATCCACAAGTGGACGTTGTCGTGCAGACGCAATGATTAGGAGTGCATTTAAAGATACAGAGTACCCGAATTAGATGTCCATTAGCTTGCGACTCTAGTTGAGAATCCATATGGTCACATTAATTGAGGCTTTGAAGCGCATTGCTTTTATTGAATGGGCATCGACACCAAGTCCATTCTCAGATTATATATATGTTGAAGAATGTCTGGAATGAAATGTTGGTTGGTGATAAGATGGATGTATGTGCGTATACACCATACACGGATAGAAAACGTTAAAGAATACAATATATACTTGGGTGAACAAGTGTTGGAGTAAATGGCCATAAGAATATGATTATACATTGGAACATAAGTGCTGATTTTGCGAAGCAGAGAAGAAGATTTTTCTAGATGGAAAGGGTGCTACAAGGCATCAATTGGCCAGATGTATTATCAAAGAATAGAGTTGGATGCAAAACGGAATAAAAAATTATGTGAAGAAAAAAAGGAGAGCGACGGAGTTAAAATTGTGGAGTTTGATAAGATCATTGAGTTATTATCTTTATTTTTTGTTGTATTTATATTAAAAAGAGTATTTTCAGTATTAGAGCATTATGAGCGCCTCAGGATATTTTCTGTTTATTACTGAGTAACATCCTGCAGTGGCCGCTTTGCAGTAGGGGAGTCTGAACTCGAATAGATTGTAGACATCGTAATGTGGTTGCTCCAGGGCTGCCTGGTTCTATAATAACCATTGCTTTATCGTTGCAATCAATGGCAGCGGTGAGGGCGGAAACCGATTCATTGCCAGCGTTTTCAGTTAGAATATGTTTATCCACATCTTATTATTCGATTAGTTACTGCTTAATCTAGAAGCTCTCTAGTACTACGTATATCAAGAGTGAAGTGTTTGTCAAGATTTTGTTCAAAGGTTAGGAGTATTCTTTGTTGTGTGTTTTTTTCTGAGATGAAAATAATACAATAATAATAATAATAAACAAAATAATAATAAAAATAATAATAATTAATATAAATAATAATAATGAATAATAATAATGAATAAAATAATTAAAAATCATCACATATTGAATAATAATAAAACAATAGATAATAATAATAATAATAATAATAATAATAATATAAATAAATAATAATAATTAATAATAATAATAATAATAATAATAATAATAATAATGCTTTTAGATTTAATCTCCATGCGATCTAAAAATTTAATTTTGGACATCTATTAATTTACGTATAAAACATATTCTATAAATAGATTTGCAAAAGAAAGTAGAAAGAATAGCCTACATTGATTCCTTGAGTGCTTCATCTCGTGCTGAAACATCTTTAGCAGGAAGGTTAAGTAAAATAACTATCTCCTCATCAATAAGAGCATGTACTTTCGTGCCCCAACAACCATCACATCGAGCAACAATTTAGCTGCGTCAGTGTCAGACAGTGCATCAAATGACATATACGGGTCACGATGATGAAATAGCGATGTCAGATAGGGCATCATTAACAGCAATTCTAATTCAGCCAAAGTCTTCGTCATAGTTCCACATAGAACAGCATGGCCAATAACCATAGGTAATGACTTTCCAAACATTTTACATCTTACACACATCACGTAAATCCAGAAGGATGTGAATATTGATGGCGGACTTCTACGTCAAAAGATGTAGACCCCGATCATTGAAGTAATCAAAAATTATAATGAGCAGAGAGAGAACTATCATTGAACAGCATTATTGTTAATAGTTTACCTATTGACCTAAATCACACATTCGTTTACGAGACAAAATTTCCTTATTTTAAGATTCTCAAGTACAGGCAGAGGGAGAGGCTTGACGAAATCAATCTAGAGTAATCCCTCTCGGCCCTCCGCCCCCCCCCTCCCCCCCCCTCCTCTCCCCCCTCCCCCTCTCACCCTTCCTCGCTCCGCACCATCCCACACTCACCATCGCCCTACACCACCACCACACCCCCCTCCTCAGCCTCCCTTCTGGACCACAGCCGCCTACTCTCCCTCACACACACTCACCCCGCCCCTACCGCCCTCCCACTCCCTTCGGCCATCCCCTCCCTCACCCCTCAGCATCCAATACACTCCCACTACTCCACACTCCCCCGCCATCCACCCCTCACCCATCCCTACCCCCACCCCGACAGACTTAAATCTCCCCCCCCCTCCTCATCCCCGCCCCCACATACCCCCCCCCCACCACTCCCAACCTCTCACCCACCCATCACACACACCCCCACACACACCACTCCCTCACTTCCTGACAAAAAAAAGGTTTTAAATAATAATAATAATAATAATAAGAATAATAATAATAATAATTTAATAATAATAAAAATAATAATTAATATAATTAATAATAATTAATATATAATAAACTAAATAATACATAAGATAATAATAATAATAATATATAACTAGAGCTGTTATATAGAGATAATAATTATAATATATTATTCATATTCTTTGTATGATTATTAATAGTGGATTATTATTATTATTATTATTATTATCCTTATATATTAAGTAATTATTCATTATTTATATAATTTATTATTATTATTATATTATTATTATTACTTAACTCTTTTGAGAACTGCTATAATTTTCAAGGTCGCCAGAACAGCTTCTCTCGGAGTGATGAGAAATTCTAGGCATATTTTAGGTGGGAGATTTAAACACAAAATAGAGCATTCCTCAAGTACCGATAGGGATATTGCATTACAGGATTGGATAGGTCTATGTATGCAGTTGACAATATATATATATTATAATAGAAATTACGTCGCTTGCCTACAGAAAAATTAGATGAGAAGGTTATATTATAAAATAGTAAGTGCTATTTTACTTTACTTTTAAAACACAATTGAAATATCATACAGAGTATACTTAGAGTTGTAGATATATATTATATGTATAGAGATTATAGTGTATCAGTAAGTTAGAATAAAGTATGCGATTGACTTTAGTCGTTGGGTGAAGTAATGGAATGAATTTGTAAAATTATAGTGTGATAGGATGTTAAAAATAAAAAAAAAAAAAAAAAAATAAAAAAAAAAAAAAAAAAAGATATAGTATATATAAATATATAATATATATATATATAATATATATATAAAATTAAAAAAGGTATTAATATTACAGTAAAAATTATATTATTATTACTTAACCATAAATATGCAAAAAAATCAACTAATTGATATGCAATTACATTTACCAAAATGAGTAGTAAAAATTGCATTGCACATAAACAGCTGATCAAAAGATTTGTCTTGCGTCAATAAGCTGTTAGCGAGAAGATTGACTCAATTCGTTCTCTCTTGCTTCTCAACTGTCATAAATTGAATACAGTATTTTGAACTTAACTTGGTTATAATTCCGTTATTAATTAATGAAATTGTCTGAAACTTGATCCAGACATGCATATTGTACTCCTTTTATTCCACCAAAGAAGAAATTTTATTCTGTTAACTATTTTAGGAATTATTTAAGTTTTTGGAAAAAGATGCTACCTCACAGTTAAAATGTGATTTTTTTATTTCATTTTTATAAAATATACATCTTAACACATGTACTCTGCAAGTCGCTTGTAAAAATAAATTATCAAAGCTATCATAATTGCACTTTTCCACTTGAAAATTTACGTAAAGTTTTTTAAACAGAATATCTTTCACAACATTTTTTTTATATAAATAATACTTCTGATAGTTCAATTTTTATGGGAACTACATATTTTTGCTTATTTTGATATCCTTTATTTGTCATGTAAAGGAGAAATCATTTAATTAGAAAATAGGCCGTCTTCAAAAATGGGGTTCTTGGGGGCAGACCCTTCCCTTTTGTTTTAGCGAATTTTACCCTAATTTTCGCAATGTATACATCAAATTGCATAGGTGTACCAAATTTCACATATGTAAGTTAAAATTTCAATATATATATATATATATATATATATATATATATATATATATAATTATATATATATATATATATATATATATATATATATATATATATATATTATATATATATATATATATATATATATATATATAATATATATAATATATCATATATATATATATATATATATGTATATATTATATATTGAAAGCGATCTAGTTTGTTTTGCATTCGAGGAATTTAATTTTGATAATTAAAACACATAAAACACAATTTAAAAAACTTATATACATTTGCGAGCTTTCGTCATTGTAGTAACATAGTAACATGACACTTACGTTCTAGCTTGACAATTAAACAAGGCGAAAAACTGTCTTCTATGTGTTCTATTTAGTTCTGAGGAAGTTGGTTATCTAAGATATTTTTTGTAGAATGCTGAACTCTTCATGATATATGTTCTGTATATGAGTACTATAGTTTGATCCCGGCCAGGCTCACGGTCGGTTGGAAATTTGGAAGAACTTGTAGTATGCAAAATGTTTCTGTCAGATTCTTCTGAATTTTGTGTGTTTGTAATATTACAAATGATGCTTGTATTAATGTTTATGTGATGATTTTTGTTAAGTCTATAGTGTGTTAAGGCAGAGTTTTCGTCATGTGGTGTTTAGATCATGTTTATGCTGGGATTTCCTCTTCTGCGTTTGAAATCTATGGTTTCACCGACATATTGATTGTTGCAATTATTACAGGGGATTTTTGTGATATACAGTGGGGGGGTCGTTTTTTATTTTTGATTTCGGGTTTTTTAGCACGAGTTTTTTATATTAATATTATTTGACGGAAATAGTTGTAAGTGAGGTGGTAGTAACATTTTTGTATGGTGATGGTAGTTTTGTTGGGATGGGTATGTATGTCTTTTTTGTATTGGTTTTAGTATTTATGTCGTAGAATTTGTTTTTTTGCTTGTTTCTTTGTTACTCGACCCCTGGGGGGAAAAAAAAAAAAAAAAAAATTTTTAAATTTTATGATTATTATTTAATACCATATATAATATATTTAATATATATATATATATATATATATATCTATATATATATATATATATATATATATATATATATATATATATATATATATATATCTTATATATATATATATAAAAAAAAAAGAAAAATAAAATAATACTATATATACATATATATATATATATATATATAGTAAATATATATATACTTATATATATAATATATATACGTAATTATATATATATATTATATATATATATATATAATATATATATTTTATCTATATGGAAAAAAATTCAAAAACAAAAATTGTACTATGACTAGAATTTGTATCTAGAAATATGTTACCTCCCGCAAGTAGTTATGGAATTTAACACACACTGGTTCAAAAATAATGTTAATTTTACACAGGGCTGCGGAGTCGTAAAAATATTTTTCGACTCCCCTACTCCTATCTCATTAAATTATCCAAATATTGGATCTTTGACTCCTGTGGCGTCTGGGGCAAAGGAGGCTGCTAGCCTCACCGACGACTCCTATGCAGCCTCCGGGAAGAAACGCCACTTCCTCGTGACAACGCCTCACTCAACTTCAACATGCTTCATATATAATTCTTCTATTAAAGGTGGTTATTCAACACCAGAATTTTAACGCCCTTAAATTGGTGACCGCTGGACGTGACATGAACAACGCCAGCCGAAGCATCCATGCAATTAACATTTCTTCTGGCTGGCGCCACTCTGTTTGGTCCACCTGTGCCGCCTGTACTGTATTAAGGCTTCTGCAGGTCGCGACCAACTGGCGCAGTAAGAGTAACAGAGTGGTCGAAGCCTTCTCAGTGACCGTAATGTCGCCACACCTAGCTCTCACCTGACAGCTGACGGCGCGCACATCATTTCAGGACCGGAGGAGCGGAGTGTGCTGACGGCCGGGCACTTGTTCACTCGGGGGAGTCCTGTGGCGTCTGGGGCAGGGGGCTGCTAGCCCCATTGGGCGACTCCTAAGCAGCCTCCGGAAGAAAACGCCACCTTCCATCCGTGACAAACGCTCACTCATCTTCATCCATCTCATAACATCCTTTTCAATTGAAGTGGGTTATTCAAGGACCAACATACACCCCTTGCAAATTGGTGACCCTGGAGTGACCAATATATAGGGGGGAGGAATCCGTCTACTCGACCTTCTATCTTCGTGGTTGATTATTTAATTAGTATAATTTTAATATTTATCTTTAAGTTTTAATACCTTATATGTTCAAAAATATTCTTTCAATTACACACAAGGAGAATGAAATAATAATAACTATTAGTAATAATAAATAAGTAATTGAATAACAAAAAATTAATAAATTATTGATAAATATTCCAGCTAGGATTGTAATTAGGATTTTATGATTTATAAGTAAATTATACAATTAGTAAATTTGTAATTTAATAAATGAAGATATTATAAATTCTATAAAATTTATATGTAAATAGTCATACAAGTTTGTATTGCCACACTTAAAGAACTTTTTCAAGTTAAAAAAAGAAATTCCGAGATTAACTCATACGACCAGATATCAGCAGGGTACACGAAAAATCGTCCTTATGTGAGATCCATCATGAGGCAATATTAGAAAGGTTCTTCCGAATCCAAAATTAAATGGAGCTTCTTATAGTTTCTTATAAATTAAATAATTTGGCTGAATTAAGATGTCTAATCAATGATTAACAGATTTATTAATATCAAAAGATGAAAGCAAGGAGCCACTTCTTCTCAGCTATTCCAATTGAGAAACCTTTGTTTTAAAATAAAATGTAATTATACTAAAGGGTTACTCAATATAAAAACCTTGCCTGCGGGAAGAAAGAAAAAAGAGAAATTAGTAACGAATATAAATAGATTAGGTTGGTTTGGAAATGACTAAAAGGAAACTACAAGAACGTGTATGGAAAACGCAAAGAGAAGCATACATGAAGTTGTTAGTAAAAGAACTGCCCGACAGAGTCGGTCTCAAAGGAGAACGTAACAAGGGGTGTTACGGCTCGACAACAAAACAAACAATAGGAATGGGCAGACCCCCTAGGAGGCTCCTAAGGATCCTTATAATTTTATCACAGTTAAAAACAAAAATAGCTAGTTAAGGAACACTAAACAGGATCCATAAGATTAACCTCAATACAACACACAACCAACAACCTCAACAAGACAGTGCCGACGGGCGAACCCCTACACTCCGTTTGCGACTCCGACTCCACTTGAACAAAAATTTTCGACTCTGACTCCAACTCCACTTAAACAAAAAATTTTGACCATTTGAATTTTTTATTATTATTTATTTTTTAATAAAATATTTTACTTATTTTTGTTTAATAGTCTTATTTAAACTAGTTTTACGGCAAAAAAAAAAAAAAAACAATTTCGAGCACAATTAATTTGGGAAAGAAAGGGTTAAAGTAATACTTAAAGCACTTTGGACAGCATCTGTTTCTCAAATGGAAACAATTTTTCCCATTTTAGTACCTATTAGAAAATAGGTAAATTTCCAGTAGGGTCAACTATATATTTGTTTT
>JABUQX010072131.1:0-45000 GCA_015478945.1 Trachelipus rathkii
ATTCATTATGAATCATCAAAGATATGTTTATTTCACTACCTCTCTCTGATATGGGACCACGATTCCCTTAGTTTGAGAAGATACTGGTATTCTGTATACATACGTTGGATCATTTCATATTAAATCGTTTATATTTTTTATTTTAATTGTTTTATCTTTCTCATTATCTGGGTCTTAATTTATATGGTTATATCGTACTAATTTTTTAAGAAAGCACCGGATCTAACCCGCAGTATGTCCTTCTTGAGTCCATTGCAATTTCATTTAAAAATAATAATCATATATTAATTTATGTGAATGTCTGATGGTAGAAGTTCTCCTTCTTCTATTTATTATTAGTAAATAAAAGGACGTGCTTTCTCTCCATTCAATAAACAAGTAAAAAATGTATTTTTATGAATGCGACTAAGTTGGGAATTCGGTTTTTTGCTTAACTTAAGGATATAACAATGTACACACCAAAGTTGATGTTATGTTCTAGGAACCATATTAGCTAAATATTAACGTAATATTGTCTCAATTTTTTTTTTTGTATTATCCATCTCTTTTTAGAATTACATCATAAACATAAATACTAATATTAACAGTTTTAACTTTTTCAAAAGTAGGCTTCTCTAACAATTTTAATATCATTTTTATTTATTTATTATATTTTTTGTTATATTTTTAGTTTACAAGAAATTTTATTTTTTTATCTTAAATATATGCCTTAAAAATTAGATTATGGTTTGAAAAAAATTCTCTTCGAAAATTTCTTTCAGACAAGACTATCTAGATCCACTTGGATCGAGAATGCTGGTATTTTATACTAGAACCCCATCTCTTAATATTCTGGTTTTGATTTTTGTCAAGTTTGATGAATTTATTTATAGAAGAAGTTCTTTTTTCCTACTGTTTCTTGTGTTTGGTGGGAAATATTAATAAAGGAATCTTATTAATATATTTTTTTCTAGGATTACTGTTACTTTGAATAAAATGCATCTATAATTCATACAACTCACTATAATTAATATAAAATTAATAATAAATAATATAATATATATATAATATATTATATTTATATATATTTTATAAGTTAGCTGGTTATATTTACTGTATATAATTAATAGAACTTATCATAGTATTACTATTGGATTTTATTTGATTATTTAACTGCAAGTATTAAGTTCTTTTTAGCACGTTTTATCTTTTCCACTTAAGTTATGAGAGGGTGGATATAGATAATTTTTTTTCTTATGGATATGTTTCTGTAGTTTGAATTTTTATGTAGTGTGAGAGGTGGATTATGCGTGATTCGTTATGGTTTTTTATCTCTCTGTAGGTTGAAGGGGTGTTTGTACATGTGCCTATTGATATCCTCATACTCACTTTTCTATCAGTTAATCTGTTTTTCTTCACTTTTTTTTTTTTTCCGGTTTTGGTTCTGACGTTTGTTATTTTTATTATCTGTTATTTATTTATTATGGCCCTTATTATTAGTATTTTTATTACTTTATGGGATACTTTATTTTTGTGGGAATTGTATATTCCAGCGTTGGTGATGATATCATGTATGACTAGGGTTTTAGGAGGTTAAATTATTATTACGATATATGTTTTTTTAATGATTTATCGAGTGTCTTGATGATGTTTATTATGTATATGACCCTTACTTTTCTTTTAGTTGTTTGGTTGTGTTTTTTTACTTCAGTATTTTAATCTTTTAATTGTGTTATCATCACCTTTTTTTTAATTAGTACTACTATTACCACTGCTACATTTCTGTTTTTAGTACTTTTTGCTTGGTTTTTTTTATTTACGGTTGTCTCATCTATTATAACGCGCCCCATATGCTTACTCAGTTTTTATTATATATTGAGTGTTTTAGTATGTTTGATGGTCTGAAATTCAGTTCTTTCTCTGGTGTCTGCGCCTGGCTGGCTTATTGTCTTTATTCTCGCGTCTCCTGATCTCGTGATAATTTCTGTTAATTACGTTACGTCGCAGATTTATTTACTCTCCTATCTCTCTATTTATTAACATTTATGACCATGGTCAAATAGTCATGTTTTGTATGAAGTGTGTGTTATCTATCTCATAGTATAATTTTATTTATCTATATTATTATATCTATATAATATATTAATATGCTAATAGTTATACTATGTAATTATATGTTTATATATTATAACTATATTTTTTTGATATATTTACTTATTTAATTCTTATATATATATTATTTAATTTATTTCATGTTTTTTTTAAAAAGTTTATATTTATTTTCTTATATTATATTTTTATTTCTATTATATTAATACTTTTTATTATCTTATTCATAAATATATCATTATTTTATCTTACTAGTTATAATAATATTTCGGGAAAGGATCTATTTTTTCACACTTGAGTTTCCTTTATTTAAAGACTTATTTAGTTCATCCATACTAATTGTCCTTTTCTATTGATAGCTCGTTTATTTCATCAAGCCACCTCCATTTATTTGTAGGCCTGTTTTAGATCTATTATTATAATATAATACGTTTAATTATTGAAATCACTCGTGTACGCTTTCCCAAGTCTCATAAACAATATACAGACAAATAACTCGTTTATTTTATTTGTGTATGAACCGGGTTAAGTGATTTTATGGTAGTTTTATTATGGTACGATTATTTAATTGTCTTATTTTATAAAATATGAGTTGTACTCATACGTTTATGCTAGAGCTGTGTTTTGTAACCTATTTTCTCTTTTTCTACCGAGTCGAAACCTATATCATCCGGACGATTTTATGTGTATACATAAGATTGTATCGAGTTTATTCTTATCCTGCTAGTATTACTATCTATATTCCGTTTACTTATTTATCCCTTTACTGCTTGTTTGAGCAACTGCTGGTCTACATTTACGACTTGTTTTTTGTATGTTATATAGCTCACATTTTTTATTCCATTACTGCCGTTATATGAGTATTTCTTTGAGTACTATTTGAGTATTACTAATTAGATATGCTGAGCTTAACTATATCACTTGGGTATCTGGTGTCTCTCTCTATGGAATGATTATTGTTGGCGCATGGTTGGCGCGCTCATTAGATGGCCGCTAGTTTCTACGTTTCGGTTCAGGGTGGTATGCTTAGGGTTTGTGCTTGTTCTCTATTTGGTTTCTTTCTAAGATGTGGTAGTAGGCTTAGTTTTATTATCATTACGGAGGAGCAGCTAGGGAGCTTTGTCGCATGGCAGTTGGTTCATTTGCGTGGCACTTCGAGCCGGTGTGTGGCCTGTCCTAGCGGTGCCTACCGTTGTCTTGTAAACCACACGATTGCGGCGGTGAAATGAGGAACAGCCTGATCTATGTGTGGGTTCATATTTGTTCGTTTTACCTGATCTCTTGAGGTTGTTGAGTCTCTGCGCTATCGTGGCCAGAGTTCCATCTCGGTTGAACATTCCTAGTAATACCAAAGCTTCACCAGTCATTCTCGGTACCTGTATAGCGAGGAAGTGATAAGAACGAGTGCACGCCACTCTTTTGGCAGTAGCTCTAATTCTTTAGTGTATGCTCTGTTATACTGATGATGGTAATCTGTTCGTTTTGTTTCAAAGTGAAGCTTTGTCTCGTAGGTGATTATTCTAGCTTATTTACGCACTGTGGCGTTATTGCTGCAGGTTCTCGAGGTAATGTGATTGGGGATCTGTCCTTGTATAGTAACTTAATAGCGTGTATCAACTAGGGATAAGGGTTAGGTCGGGGTTCTTCTTATGATTAATACACTTTAGATAACTTGTGCTAACCCCGGGGTGGATCGAGTATATAATTTTGCTTGTAGTTCAATAATTATCAGATTAACATTGTGTAGTTTGGCAGTTGTTTGTATTTGGTCTTTTATGCAGAAGCCATGTTAGGAATGCTCAATGAAGACCCACATACCACCAATTTACTTGTTGACTTCGGAATAAACCCATTTTCCCACTTTTATATCTGTGTTAGTTGTTATATTTAATAAATATCTTCTGCTAATTCGGGGCCCTCTTCAATCTAACACCTACACTGATCTTACATTCATCATCTGGCCCTCTTTATGCATAACAGTACACTATAAAGGATAACTTTGATCTGTGGCTTTGCGCTCTCTGTAAAGTTCAGTTTGATTTTACTGTCCATTAGTGGCCATTATTTTTTTTTAGGTATAATTCGGTTCCTAGTACTGGTTATACGGTTTAAACTTATATCTCGACAGATAGTACATTAACGAATGATTAATTAATCGTAAATATTTCCCTTTACTTCCCTTATAAGTTTATTTTGTATTACTGCATTCCCTGATAATATTCCTTTTAGGATAGGATTATTTAGTGCTTTCAGACATGGACTCCTGGATAGGCAATATGTCTTCTCACATCATTCTACGTGCGTTATCGTATAGCCTACTAGATATAAACATTAAATCATTATTCTCCCTTCAGGTAGATTTTTAGAAATTACTATTCTAGCTTAAACCTCGGGCGTGATGATCCATTTTTTACATGTTTGCATCATCCCCTATTTTGGCTTACACGTTTCATCTTCTTTCTTTCAGTATACTCTGTTCCACTCTCTCGGTCATATTTATTTTCTTTTTTGTGAAGCTAACTGAATATGTGAAAGGTTTATCTTGACAATGATATATTACCAATACTGATAATCTCCTTTGGCAAGAATCTTAAGGAGAAATAATTATATTGAATATTGCGATCCCTCACCACATCTTTTGAAATGAGTGTAATTGTATAACAAACTTTTCGCCTAACCGATTCTTCGAGTAGTTTTGTCAGGTGGAAAAGTATTTTTGTGGTTTCTGTTGTCAGTCAATTGAGATTGGTATAGTTGTTGTTTTTTTGATTTTGTTGGTTTTTTCGGTTGTAGTGTTACTTTTTTTTGTGTCTCATCGACATGGTTGATATTTCTTAATTATTGTATTTTTTGTATTATCTTTTGTGAAACTGTTCCGAGTCCTGTGGTGTTTTTACAATTCTATTGGAAGCAAAATTGATTATTTATTGATTATAAATGTTTTATATGTTTCAGATGGTTGATTTGTGGTTTTATTTTTTATTTTTTATTTTATTATTTCCTGTATTCATAACATTTCGGTCTTTTTTTGGATGGATTCTTTTTTTTTTTTGGCGCTATTGAATTCTAGATTATAACTTGTCTTGATTGGCTGCTGGCCGTGACCCCATACTCATTTATTTATGTATTATCGATTTTTTTCGTTTATTGTTTTTACTTCTGATAAAATTTTCCATTGTTTCAATATTTATTTTATGTTTTTCTTTGTTGTTTTAATTTTTATTATTTAGTTTTACATCATTTTTTTTTGAGGTTTTTTTTATTCACTTGTGTCTTTATGGATGCTGAGTTATATCATCGTATATATTCTGTATTTTTTATGGTCTTGTCAGTGCTATGATATTGTATTTAGTTACTATAATTCTTTTTGCCTTTTTTTATAATAGATATCGTAAATTGGTTTATATTTTTCTTAAAAATTATATTTATATATTCAGTGAAGGGGTTTCCTCCTAAATTTCATCCAATATTTTATATTTTTTTTTGTTTATTATTTTCACTATGTGGTTTTTTCGCGTCTTATACATATATTTATTATATTTACTGTATTTATATTTTTATTATATTTCTAGTATCTAGGTATAGCTATTTGTTTTGGTTATTTTTATCGCAAGCTTTCCTTTTAGTCTTCTAGTGGTAATGATGTTATGTTTACGATTCTTAGACATTAGCGAGGAGCCCAGGTTTTCGGATAGTTTTGTGGGTTGAGCGAGAGAATAGTGAGCTCTGCTCTTCTTGATTCGATACCTATTAGCTTTTTCGTTAGTTTCCTACTCCAGGTTATTTGGCGTTTGTCTTTATGAACGTTAATGTCTGAGTACATTTGGTGGGGTGGTAGCTTTTACCTGTGTGGATTGTGCATTTACCAATGGCACAGATTCCATTCCGCACCCCCGGTCTCTTTTTACATTCGTCTCGCATCCCTCACGCACGATAGGGGCCCCTGTGGCCAGCGGAAAATGCCCACCCGGCTTACCCGTGGTTACTCTTGTAAGCCCAATCCTGCAAGCAATCATCACAAGCCCTGCCAACCCCAGGGTGTTGGCCCACAAATTGTCCGCTACTGCACTGGTTTCCGCCCACACCTTATTCATGCTTGTGTTGCGTCAACTCTCTTCTATCCAACTGCTTCCATTGCAAGAGGGTCCACTGGTGGACACTAGTGTGTTCCGACGTCACGCACCATTTAAGAGCGTTTCCATGATTTCCCTCTCCATTACCTTTTGACCTTTTGAATTCTCTCCTTACTACAACCTCCCTCCAAACCGTTCTCTGGGCTCTTTAACTTCCTCATTTTTGAAAGAATGCCTCCTTTCTTTCTTTGCGCGATTAATATTGTATCAACACGCTTATCTCGTTATATACGTAAATCTCTTCTTTTTTTTGACCTTTCGGTCTAAAGCTCCTAGGGGCTCTTCTGTTTGATTTTTCGAATGAATTTTTTTTCTAAACTTTTATAATTTCTTTTGGATTGACAAAATATCATAATTCGATTCACTATCCCACCTCTGTTTAACCATCCAACCGTTTTTTCAACTAATAACCCATTTATATTTAATTAGAAATAATATGCTTCCACAGAATTTTCTCCAAAGTAGTGTATTATGTTTGCGTATGTTTTTTTAAATCACAATCTTACTTATCTCACCCCACTGTAAGGTGTGAATCATGAAGAAACCCTCTTCATAGTTGGTTTTCTATATCATTTCTCGATTTCCCATCTACGTTATTGACAGGTCATTTTCACACTCACTCTTCACTACATCCACCTAGACACTCACGCACTTTGTTTATAGCGTGTATCAGGTATCCGTTTCACGCGTTCTCGATCATTGCATATCTTTTAATCACTTCTTGTTTTACCTCTCTGGGCATTCCCAATTTCCATTCGTGTTTTTTCTTCGGTTCAACTGTCCGCCCCAGAGTTCTAGCTCTGGTCTGAGCTCCCAGAAACATTCCTATGTCTCGCTCTGTCCTTTCCATTCTTGCCTTTTTTGCCTACTCAACTTAGTCCAGGGTGGAATCTTCCGATCCCGAGCTTTTTCTTTTTTCTTTTGTTCTGACTGTTTCCGCAAATTTAGACATTTAAATTTTCTTAGCTTTGGTTTTTTTTCTCCCACGTTCCATTTTCAACACTTGCCCTCTATTTGCTCCCCTATCAAAGCTCTTTCGCTACTATAATCTTTAGTCAAGGTAATTCCTACCAAACCACCTTAGTAGGACTCTTTTCTCTTTTAACATCTTTGTTGTTTGTTCTTACAGATGCCAAAACAATAAAAACCATTCAGTTTTCTTTGAAGTCATCCGATTTTCTCCACAATAACTACCCCCGTTACCTCTTAAATCAAGCGTCAAAAATTCCTTACGCCATCTCAGTTTTGAATTCTGATTGTACTATGGTTATTAGTTTTTATCTCGGTTAACACCATTCTCCTGATATGATTCCTGCATTACGCGATATATTCCTTCCGCACTCACTTCTATTCAGCCTATTTCCTCAGTGGGTAAACTCTCATAACATTTTCTTTGTCTTAAAATGATCAATATCCATTTTGCTCTTTCTTTTTAATTTTCAAACCTCAACGTGATAGATTCCCTGAGAAAGTCTTCTTCCTAAAACTTGTAACTCACTCTGGTTCTTCTTCTATTTACTTTTAGGTTTTAAAGTACTACTACTAGTCTGTATACAGAGCCATGAATGTGATCAAGTGCATCACCTCGATTCAAACTATATTAGGGTATTTATTATACTCGTACTTGCTCCGTACTATCTAGTTAAATTTTTTGTTTCTGTCTGGTTCTAGTAAGGGGTGTTTGTGTTAATACTATCTACATTTTCCGCAATTCGATATTTTTGGTTATTAGTTTTCCTTGTGTTCTTTTCTGTTTACTTAGTACTTTTTTCTGCTGGGTTAATTTTGATATATGCGGTGGCTTCTTTTCACGGTGTCAGTGGGTGCATTGATACATCTGTCTTTTGAGCTTCTTCTTTTTCTTTAATCTTTCGATACTCACGACTATCTTTCACTTCAAGTTCCATCTCTTACTTCGCTCTAAGTTCCGTCAATCACTCCGCTAGCAATTCTCATTCTCCATTTCATCACTACTTGCCAAGTGCCTCTGTTCCTCCCTTTTGAACACACACTTTTTCACTTAACCTTTTCCAAAGGTGCAAATCTAAATCCATGTTTATAACTTCTTTCCCTCCTCTTTCTATTCAAATGATTCTCTAATTCTTGAATTTCCCTAGGTCTACTGATCTGAAACTCGATAAAATCACCGATACCCTTATATTTTCCCTTCTTCCATTTTGCCATTTTAATCAAAATATTTCATTCTTCTCAAATTTCCAAATCCTTGACAGGTCTCGTCTCTCTCTGCTTTCTTGACTTCTCTATAAATTAACTGGCTGGATGATTCATTTTTTTGCTGCCGCTATGTTAAACTTGTTTAGTTAAATTTCTATATTTTATGTCCTTATATTTTCCTATCTTGTTCCTTCTATCTATATACTCTGCATAGCAAATGTCGTAAATATTTAACCCGTAAATTTTCCATGTATTATAATACTCGATATGACTATGTTTTTTTATCGCATCGCCGGACTAAAGAGACTTATCTCACTCCGCCATCTTGTTCTCTCATCTTTTGCGGCGCGTTGTTATTCTCACTATCTTTTTCTCAAATCACTGGCGTTTATTTTCATTATCCCCTTCACTTCTTTAGCTATATCTATACCCCTTATTTTTATATTTTTATTTTCCTTGTTTTTACTCCACAGGCTTAGTTATATTTTTGTTATTATTGTTATTTCCTTCCTATTATCGGTACTCTTTATTTTATTAATTTTTTATTTTAGGAAATAGGTATTTCATTACTTACTAGCGTAAGTCTTCGCGCCCTCAGTGCAGAACGCCATATAGCTTATATATTTTCACACTATAATAACAATTCAACATATCAATTAAAAAGGCTCATCTCAAATTAACAAATAAAACATAGTCATCCAAACAATCATGCTAACACTTTATTTATTTTATTCCTTCCCGAGCTTTATTTGATATTATGTATAAACTAATAAATTTTTTCATCTTTATTTCGTCTAGGGTATCCTAATACCAAGGAAAAATCGCTAAACTGACTATGAATTATTTGATCACGAAATAATATATTAACCAGGTCATTCGAATGCTACAAATAATGTTCCTATTATGTCTCATATAACTTGATCCTAGAAAAAAATTATATCTCTATTAAGCCATCATAATAGATTATTATCAACTATTTCTCTATTATACCATTATAATATAACAGCCTGGTTGGTATATCTATGTTTAGTAATTTTATGCTTTAAGTCATAAGACTTTACTCACTGTGTACAAGTCTTTAATAATTACCATTATATCTGTAATTATAGACTTATGCATTTTACTGCAAGGGATTAGTGGCTACCATTATTGCTTTTGGATTTAGTCCTGTCCGCTTTTCTTATATATTATGGTAATTTTTAGTCAGAACCGTGCGCTTCTTTGCTCTCCTTTTATATTCTCGTTTTCCATTCTTGTCTATGGTATTTCTCTCTCTGCTTTCTCATACTCACTTACATCATCCTTTCTCATTCTTTCTTATATTTCTACGTTCATCTACTCACACATTCAATTCTTCCCATCTCTTCTTCTCATGTCTCGTATATTAAATTTATATAGAGATTATTTATATAAATCTTCAACCGTCTAGATCATATCCCTGTCCATCACGGATTTGGTGTCTTAATTTCACTTCATTCTTAAGAACAAAAGTTATTTAATTTGCCTAGAGTGTCATATACTTAGTGTAACATGGTAGAACGAGCTACGGGGTTCTCACCCGCTAAATAATTCATGAATTCCCACACATAGGCGGTGACCTTAACTCGCCGGGCTTCGATGACTATTTTCCTTATAACACAAACACTGACAGTCAGGGGTTTGGACCCTCCCTTTTCGGATTCTTATTAGCGTACTCAGAGAGAGCGCTTCGAGAGGTGTTGAGCGGGGGTAATTATTCCGCCAATCCAATATTCACCAATCAATAGGTATTCTCATTCTAAAAGGCTATGATTAAGTTATTAAACTATAAATATCCATTCAGTTAGAAGTTTACAAAATACAAGTATGTAGTATAGGCGCATACTCCCCTTTATGTCCAAAATAGTTAGTGTAACTATCCATGATTATAACCTATTAAATTATTATCTCAATCATTAACTATATTAAATACAATTTATTAATATATTTTATAATATATTATACTATGTATTTATTATATATTTATTATTTATATATATTATATATCTATAGTCATATATTATATATATAATTTAATATTAATTCACCTCTCTCTCTCCTTTTCTCTTCATCTTTGCTTTATCTAATTATCTATTATCTTTTGCATTGATTCACTTCATATAAACTCACTCGTATACATTATTTTTTCTTTTTCGTTCTTTTTCTCTATCTCTCTCTTTTCATTAATTATTATATCTTTTGCTCTTCTCTCCAAGATCACTTTTACGGGGAGTGGTAAGGTGCCTCCACATGTTCTTGCTTTCGCTGATAAGCTTCTGTCAGTTTTGAGAGAACAGATATGCAATGTTTATTAGTTTGTTATTTTATTTATCTTATTATTATGTTTTTGCGATATAAAAGGCAAAGTCCCTGTGGCCCTTGCTGATTCCTTCCTCGCTTTCCTGTCGGCTTTGTTGATGTATTATCTGCAGTTTCGCTCTCATTTATAGCCATGTATTAGTATAGCTCTCGCTCATCGTTGACTCGTTAGCTCAGGTAGTAAATCCGCACCACTTATTTCGAGCCTTCAACGGGACCTCTTGGCGTAACTGGATCCTCACTATTTTGTTAGTGAATACATTATAATCTGCTTCAATGTTAGTGGAGTTATCATTTTCCCTGGCCCCACCGTGGCGCACAAGCCATAAACCCCTTTTACTAACAAACGTTTTGGCCATTTATCTTCTCTATCATGCACCTTTTCTTCTCGCCTTTTCCCCGCCCTCCTCCCCCCCTCTTTTTCTCCCCCCGGCCCATACTTCAGCTATTTAGTTTCCCGTCTGCCTCGTCAGACATGCCTCTGTTCTTACTTATGGTGCTCAAACGATAACTTTTTCCTTGTCGGGTCTCTTTGGTTTTCTTGCCTCAGATCCTGATATCTGGCTTCTCTCAACATTCTAGCTGTACTCAACCTCTGACAATAATATTTGGCTCTCTCTGCAGTTTTTTCTTCCTCTTTTGTTAACACCAGTGACTTCGGTAACTACACCATTTCCCATTTTTTTTGTTTCATCTTTATTGGTGCGTTCCAATCTGAGTTTTACCATCACTTTTATCTTCATCTATCAACTAGTGGACTTTCAATTTTTTATTTTTTGTGCTCTCGTTCCGTAGTTACCCTTCACTTTCACTTTAGTGATAGTCATTTTTTGAGCCGACTCTGTTACCACAAACTCTACTAGTTAAGAGTACACAGTTTTCAACATTTCGTTTCCTATTGTGCATGCTTTTTTGACTCACTCATTTAATTTTCTTCAATCCACCTCCTCTTCCTTATCCATTTGTGTGCCCCCGGCTTTACTCTTATTTTGTGTTCTGTTTTGCTGCCGTTTTCTTGCGGTGTTGTGGCAGTATGGCCTGTCTGTGCATGTTTGACTTCGCTCTTTATATACCTGCCATTACCAGAGCTACTTTTGTTCCATATGGCTTAAGAGACAACAAGCCTACTTATTCAGATATACAGTCATATATAATATACTTATTTAAATATGATACATTAAACTTAATCTTTATCTACATGACAATAGTTTATTATTATCTTATATATCTATCTTTTTCACTAACTTGTAACATCATATACATCAAGGGTACAACCCATATCCTCACTCATGCAAAGACCCTTATAGCGCACTTCACAGACTATTAGTCCTTTTATCAACTAATTCATCTAGCCCAACGAATTTTAAAATAATTAATGCATCCTAGCCACCTTCCTGGCCGATTTTTACTAAATCATATATACTTTCTACTAACTCACATAGCTCTGCATCATCTTTAAGTTCGTCATTTCAATCGACAACCGTCTAATTAATAATATATAATTATTATATATTATTATTTCTTTATTACTTTATATATATATAATAATATATTAATATTATAATTATATTATATAATATATCTTTATATATTCCTATATTTGTTTTATTATATTATAGTTATATAATATTATATATATAGTTACTATATATAATTATACCCGTTATATATATATATTATTTATATTATATTATTAATATATTATAGTAGTACATCATATTAGTCATTAAAAATTCCAGAAACAATACTATTTATATATTATCCCTGATATATATTATATATTTATTAATATCTATATTTTATTATAATTTATTCGTTTTATTTTAATATCATTAATTATAACTTAGTATTGTATAATAATATATAATATTATATGTTTGTATATATTAGATATATTATATATTACATAATGACTAATAATAATATCTATAATAACTATTGGTAAATTAAATATTTATAGTTATAAATATATTATAATATATAATTACCATCCAGTGGCGTATCCCTATGAATAGATTAACCACCGTGGGATATGGAGTACCAAAACGGTTTATTAATTATAATAGTATTATATTGTTATTAATTATATATACCTTGACTCATAATATACTTATAATATATCATAATAAATATGATATGATATAAATATATATTATATATATATATATATATATTACAGTATAATATTAATATATACTAATTAATATATAGTATATATTATTATATATATATATAATATATATATATATAATATTTATATTATATTATTTAGTATATATTTATATATGGTCTAATGTCTACGTCTATGTCTACCATCTCCCAGATAGTGTTTTGCCCTGTCAGTTAGAACCAGCATCTTCCTCTTTCTTGCCTGGCATGGAAACACTTGATCTCAGAGTACTTGCCTGCCGATGCGAAAAAGTCATTCTTATGTTCTCATTACATTTGACACATTTGGTCTTTTTCTACTATTAGTCCGGTAGGACATTTAATCTTTTTTGAGTTAGAGTCTATTGACTTACTTAAGGCGTGTGTTATTGATTTTGGTGTGGTTTACATATTTCACCCTTTATTAAAGATCTAGAGCTCGGAGAGGACTCGATATAGGCCATCCTTCTTAGCAAATTTTTTCTCTTAAACATCTCAAGATAACTCCTTTTCGCTCAGAGTTCTCATTCTATTAAATGCTTAAGAAAGACACTTTATGAGTCTAGGAATATGTGAACTTAATTCTCTAAGGTGCGCATAAAGTCCACTAATCGCGCCATGACCTGAGATCACTTCTCCGGCCATTGAGATTTCTAACAGCAAGTTATAATATTGTCACTACTCAGCTAATATAAAATGGGGTCAAGGGTCATTTGTCATATATTCCCCTTTGTCCTCACCAAAAAAGTGCGAAAGATATATTTTCAGTCATTTGCTAAGATAGATAGATAGTTAGATAGATATAGATAGATAGATAGATAGATAGGTAGAGAGAGAGAGAGAGGAGAGAGAGATGAGAGACGAGAGACGCAGAGAGAGGAGAGAGAGAGCGGAGGAGAGCATGAAGAGAGAGGAGCATGGGCCCTGCGCGAAGAGAGAAAAATGAGAAGGCGAGGCTGAATGAGAGTGGGCTTAGATGCGGCGGGGGGGTAGGGGGGGTGAGGTGAGGGATAGTAACTGGGAGGAGGGGGATAGGGAGGTAGTAGGATATATTATAGCAGATTGTCCAGGCATAATATAAAATATTATCCTTATATATAATTTACTCTATTACATAGCTGGAGTATAAATTCATGATAAAAAAAATTATTTTATATATTATATTTATCGATTATATATAATAAACTATGACAATGGGAGAAGGAGAGGAGGTGTAAGTATATTATTATTATTACGTTAATACTTTATATATATATATAGAGTCATTACTATATAGTAGTACTATAGTAATACTTTTGTGTCATTTTCATAATATTATTTCAATTTTTTATTCGTAACCTTTAATCAATCAGTCTACAAAAATAATGAGATAATTTCAAATGTACGTTCCACTATGGAGCAATTTTTTCTTTTTCATATCCATAATTAAAATATTCTTTAATATGTAGTTCAGATAATATGCAGATCTATCCCGTCATTAGTGTTGTATTTCTATTGCCCACGCTTTCTCTTAGGTAATAAAATTCATTTAATAACATTTAGAACAAAAACATCCTTTTACTGTATCTCACACACTAACTAATTTTTAATAACTCTATACTATTAACTTTTCGCTAAACCAAAGAGCCTCAATGAGGCAAAACACCGTTTATCACAATCCCCCTGTCTCCCCAAACTATGATTCTTTACACAATTCTGCGAATCTTTTAATTTTACTATCTTTCATGGCACCTCAAAATATTACGTTCAAACTTTAAACTGGTGCATGTGTAGAATGACTTTTATTCTACTTGTTCACAATTAAATATACTTTTATTATATGGTCCTAAGTAATCAGGGTTTATACTTTGATCTTAATATTTTCCTACTACAAAAATTCTTACCTTTATTACTTTTCAGTGAATTTAAGCTATAAGCATGTATCACCACCTGGTATTCCCTTGTACAATTTTTTTATGCCTTCAATATCTTGTTTTATTTTCTTCTGGAACCTGTGATATACCATGTAATATTGTTTAAAGGTGAATATATCGTGTGATATGGTTACTTAATGGGGCCGAGTGTAGCCCAACTATGATGAAGAGGCAGCAGAGAGAGAGAGAGAGATGAGAGAGGAGTAGAGGTATGAAGAATGAGATGTAGAGTAGAGTAGAAAAGGAAAAAGGGCATGTAGTGGTTCGCACTATAAAGACAAAAGCAGACCATAATTTGGTTAGACAGAGAGTTTAGTGAAGACGTGACCGACAAAAACACATTAACACAATAATAATTAAAAAGGCGTTTTAAGAGCGATTAGTTGGAGAAATTTCTTCTCCCCACAAATCAGCAAAAGGGGATATATTTAATATAAATAATATTATAACTTCCCTTCTCTCCCACGTAGATGTCACGAAGAATACAGAAATTATGAAAGTTGCTAGAGTGAAGGACAACACTGTTATCTCATAATAAAGCTTAAAAGAGATGTAAGTTATCATTATACGTAAAAGCAAAAATAAGGAACTTCCCCCGAACCTATTTATCCTTCCTATACATCCATATGATGTAGAAACTCCGGTAAGGAATAAATTTCGTCAGTAATATAATTAAATAAAAATACCCAAATTCTAAACTCAACACTCTATTACTATCGAAGCTTTCTAATTATGAATCCGTGGGTCGTACAAGAACCTTAGTACATTCACACTTGTGGATAATTTCTCGTAGTTAATTTAAAAATGGTAGTTCACTATTTTTCCATATTACTGTTTTTTTTTATGGATCCGTTTGAGGCCTCTACAGTGACGGCTACCTATACACCTCTCATTAAACCCGAGCCAATCTCAATGTGTCGTGTCACTTAACTCTATATTTTATCAGGTATCTGAAAACTATCTCTCGTCTTATCAAGGCACTACAGCCTATCTATAGGATAGCGCCGTTACCATCTTTCGACTTTCTTTTCAGCCACTACTTTTTTTACAGTTTATGCTTGATTATCTTTTCCAATTCACTTTTTTCTTTTGGTTTTTTGTTTCTTTTTCTGCTCTTAGTGTTCACTATGGCGACTCCACTCTTCATTCACATTTATACAATGTCTATTTCATTACCGCTTGGTATATCACATCAGCCAACGTTACATCTGTATTTATCTCTATTTTATTTGTTTTTCAGACTCTTTTGTGTCGTCCATATTGTTTGTAATTGCAATGACTGATGAGTTTAATCATTATTAACTCTATTCTTTATTCTTCTCTGGATCAAATTTTATCTTTGTTTTCTTCAACCTTTTCGCATTCACGTTTATACTTTTTTTTTTTCCTTTCCTTTTTTTTTTATTTTTTTTTCCGGTTTTTCCTGGTTTTTATCGACTTCTAGATGGTGTTCTACTTTCCGGAATTCTTGAACTCATATATTCTACTTATCGTAATTTCAGCCACATTGCCTTTCTTTTTTCATATTCCTCTGTACTAATCAATCTCGTTTACTTTTGTCCATCGTTTTCTAGTGAGCTCACATCCTTCTCGATGGACTTTGAGCAATGTGAAGATCTTAACATATCTAACGAGGAATAGCTTTTTCTTTATCTAACTTCTGTGATTCATTATATCAGTCATCACTACCTCATGGCTCTAATCTATTGCTACATTTATTATAACGCAGTTAAGTTCGTTTTCTATTCTAACTCTGCCATCACCATTAATTAAAATGAGTGTTATTTTCTACGTAATTACTATTTGCAGATTAGAAATACTGGTTTAGACTTTCTTTATAAAGAGGGCTTTAGTTTACTCAATTTCATTTTCTAAACACTTTCGGTTTGTTTTTCTCATAACCTTGAACAGATCCCCTATTGGGCCACATCTTTTCTGTGCTTGCTCTTTCCTATCGATTTTTTAATTAGGCGTGTCTCTTTATCAATTTGGCTCTATCCCCTTTTGTCTTTTTTTTATCCTGCTCGTTCAAGCAATTTTTTAATACTTAATGTGTTTTTTGTGTGTGTGAAACTATTTCTCATGTTTTTTTTTTACATAATCCTCCATTTGGTCCTGTCGCTTGGTTTTCAAATGGGTTTGTCTCTTTCTTTTCTTTTCTAACCATTCTGTCTATTTTTGTTTTCTTTGCTTTATTTTTTTTTTTTTTTTTTTTTTGCTTTTTGGCCAGGTTTGGGATCACACTGTGTTTCAATTATCTTGTGCCGCTTGTACGGTGTCTGGTTTTTCGGTTGGGTTGTTTTTGTTTTTTGGTTTTTCTTCATTTGCATTGTTGTGTTCTTCGGGAGTTGGTTTTGTGGTGCTTCTTTCCTTTTGTTTTCTGTGGTGGAGGTTTTCGCTCTTTGTTGTTTTCCGTTATTCGGTTTGGAGTACATTTTGGTGATTTTCTTTTTGGATATCTTGTTTTGTTTCAATTTTACATTCTGATGGAGGGTGCTTCTTTTTTTTTTTACATTTTTCTTTTTTGGTGAGATTGTTTTCTTATACCTTCTCTGCTGCTATTTTTTTTGTTCTTTGTGTAGTTTCCTGGCACTTTTCTAAGGAGGCTTTCTATTGCTCTTTAATCACTTCATCATAAGCTAAAATCCAATTTTTATTTTTTATTATTGTTTTCTCTTGATGTGTGTGTACCTACTTTTCTCATCTTTCTCTTTAAGTTGGGTAGGTTTATTAGCTTTATGATCTGTTCTTTTTTTTTTCTTTTTGTTTTTTTTCTTTATTAATCCTTTTTTATTTTTATTATAATCTCGTATCTATTATTTTTATCTTCTATCTATTCTACTTCGCTTTTTTATTATTATCCTTAGTTGTTTTTTTTTTTTTTTTCTTCTTCTTTCGTTCTTTTCTATTTTTATTTTAGTTACCTTACTTTTTTTTCTTTCTCTTTATTATTTTTACTATATTATTAATATCATTTTTCTTTTCTTTTTGCTTTTCCATTTTAATAATCTCTCTTTTTCATCTTGGTTTTGGTTCGGTGGTTGTTAAGGTGTTTTTTAACTTCACATTCTTTCGACATTTTTTGGTATTTTTTTGGGTTATTTTTATTTTATGGTTTATATTTAATATTATTTTAGTGTCATTCCTATTTAGTTTTTTATTTATATTTTTATTATTATGTTATTTATATTATCTTCATTAGTAATATATCTGTACTTATATTTTTAGCCCGTATGATTATACTCCCATACGCATAGTTGAATTCAATAGAACTATATTTTATTTAAGTTTTTTTTTTGTAATTTATCTCATTATTTTTTTTATTTTTTTTGAGTATTCGTTTTTTTTATATATAATTCACCAAGCAGCATGCCTGTAGCGGGGGGGCAAAGGGGCCAACCTGATTTAGCAAGGGGGCGGGGGGCATGATATAGGAGGGGGGGGCTAAGAACTACATTCCGGGATTAGTAAATAAGTATATATTCGAATCATGTGGTATAGACTATTTACGAGCTGAACCTTAATTAGTTAACTGAGTATTGTGTGCAGCAACGCTTACAGTAATCAAAATATAATTTTAATATTTGAATCAGCTGGAAAATTTATTAGATTGTTTTTAGGTTTTTTTAAATTTTTTTTTTTACTTTTTTTTATTTTTTTTTTTTTGGATGTTTTCCTTTTTTGAATTTAATTAAAAAGTTTTTCCCATTTAGGGGCTTTCTATGCAGCGGGGGAATAGTGGGCGTGGGTCTGAAGTCCTCACTTCCTTGTATCGTTCCTCATCGTGGATGTTGATGAGATGATCAGCCGATCTCCAATTTCTTAATGCTGGTTTTTCTCTATAGTATTTTTTCATTTTGTTTAAAGTAATAACATATTTGTTCTATTCTTTTTTTTATAAATGGACTTAGTCTATAGTGTATAAGCTAAAGAATGGCGATGGTGGTCTCTGGCTCTCCGGTGGTATGATACGGGGGGACGAAGTCCTCTCTGTCGCTCGTTGGTTCATCCTCTAAAGGTTATGGTGGGGAATATAATACTCTTTTTTGATTTAAATTTCATATTGAAATTAAGATAATAAAATAGATATATTTTATAAATATTAAATAAATTATAATAACTTCATTTTAAAATTACCCTGCCTGCTTTTTTTCATTATTATCATTTTGTTTTTTACTTTGTGGATGCTTGCCGTATCTTTATATAGTTACAATTTATGTGCTTTTAGAAGTCTCTGAAATTTTTTCATATTCTATCATTATTTAAACTATTTGAAATAGAATTATTTAAAATTTTCAATCTTTAATAATTTTAATTAGTAAAGATATTTTAACGTCTTGTTTTCCCCTGAAATATTGGTCGTGAATTATTTAAATACATAATTTACGTTTTATAGCAATGATAGTGGCGGTGTTTATATTAATTGTTAATTTAATATTATTATTAATAGTTTATTATTATTAATATAGAATTATATTATATTGATTATTATTTATTAATATTAATTCTATATTAAGTTATATATATATATAATAATATAATATATATATATTATTTATTATATTATATATATATAATAAATATATTTATATAATAATATTATATTATAATTTATATAATATATTATTATATATATATATATAGTAAATATATATATATATATAATAAAATTTTTCTAACTGTACTTTATCATTTATTTTAATAATAGAAAAATTACTTTATTTTTATTTATTTGATCGGAATTGTACATTTATTAAATATTTTTCGGTTTTCTTTTCACCTACTGCATAATATATATTATATATATATATTATTATATAATATATATATATATATAATATTTTAATAATATATAATTATTATTATATTATATATAATATATAGTATTATATATCACCATCTTCTCAATTAGGGATAAGTGCGTAGCTTTGCACTGGAAATGAGCGGATGCATTAGATTTTGGTCAAAAATTAGTGGAGAGGGCGCATCAGAACAACATTGTTCTTTTGTCGTTCTTACGACCTCCATACACAGTTGTGGGCAATTCTTTCCTCACACTCAGGGTATGGGATGGAATGTTGTTAGATGTTGCTAGAAAGGGGTGTTGGTTAACGTGTGCATATGGTATGGGGATATAGGGTGCCTGTTTGTAGGTGTGGTCTGGAGGTAGTTATGGCAGAACGCAGAAAGGGTTTGCTAGCAGCATACAAACAAAACGACTCTTTCAATTCTCATATGTCAATATATTATATATATATATATATATATAAATTTTATATATAATAAGTATATAATATATTATATATATATATATATTATATTATATATATCTGATATATTATATTATATATATTATATTATATATTATATATATATATTATATAATATATATATTATATATATTATATAATAATAGATTATCTAATTTATAAATATATAATATAAATTTAATATATTATTATATATTTATTATATTATATATATATTATAGTATATATATAATTTATAATATATTATATATATATATAGTATAATATTATTAATATTATCTATATTATATATTCACTACTATATTGTCTTTTAACATGTAATTAAAGAAATAAGATATTATCTTCATTTTATACTTTACATTTACAATATATATATATATATTTGTAGGGTGTTTGATTTTCATAGTGGTGTTATGTTCTTGTTAATTGGGCTATTTCTTGACTGTGAGAACCAATGCAGATGGGGTCTTTTGTGTGAACCCTCGCCCCAGCAGTAGTATGTGCATTTTGGTTACTGCATTTCGTGCATTGCATTTACGCACAATCACTTTCTTTCAACTCTTTCTTTCCCTCTCATTTTTTCATAAATTTTCCCTTCTTTCAATCCACCCTCTTTATCACATATTATTATTATTATCCAGGTGTGTGGGGAGAAAGAATTTTTCCCACATCGTATGTCCTGCGTGTGTAGAAGGCGCTAAGGGAAGGTGCTAGTTGGGTTGGCTGCTACACCAGATCTATTTCTTGCAGGATGCTACCAGGTCGGAGAAGTCGTGATCGCCGTAAACGGCCTCTATTTTTCAGCGAAACTGTATGATCGTATGGTACATGGATGTCAGAGAATAAATGTTGGGAGAGAGAGAAGAGGTGATGGATGTATTTGAAAGGGCAAATTTGATATAAATAAAGGTGAAAAAGATGAAGGAATGAGAAAACGTGTGTGTGTGGTGTGAAATGTGTGTTGCTGGTGTGGAAATGTGAGAAGAGAGAGAAGGAGTTGCATTTTGGCATAGAGTGATGTGAGTACGAAGCTATGGTAAGACTTTGAGTGATGTAAGTCCTAGAAATTCTAATGGTTTAAATTTAAGTTTAAAAAGGTCAGGTATGTGTGGTTGTGACGTATGGTCATCTGAGGGAAACATGAGTACGATTTTTTGGGATATCTGAAATGAACTGTTCCTGGTGGGTGAGAAGGGCCTTCAGTTGATAGTTTTGGGGGACTGAATGGTTGGATTGGTGATCAAAAAAGGATGGTATATAAAAGGTGCCTTTTGGGGTTGCGGAGAAAATGAGAATGGTAGGAGGTGATTGATTTTTACTGTGAAGAGAGAGGTATTGTGTAAGTATACTTTCTTTAAACACAAGAGTTATCATAAGTATACTAGAGTTTGGTGTAAGGAAGAGTGGTATCGAAGTGAAAAGGGTGATTGATTTGTGTTGGTGAAGAAGGAATGTTGAAGTATGTGTTGGATTTAATCAGTGAGGGGTTTAAGGATGGGATTATCAGATAATTATGTTGTTCTATAGTAAGATTAAGTTAGTGGGGGGCTGGATGGAGAGGAGGTGGATACGAAAGTGAAGTAGGTAAATTAAGAAGTGAGATAGTTGTGAGGCAAGAAATAAGGATGAGTTAGTGAAGTCGCTAGTAAAAAGGTTGAGTTGTGACTAAGTTGATATGACAAATCTGGGGGCAAATGAAGGAGCAATTGGTTAGAAGTGCAAAGGAGTTGTGGAGTTGTACTAAAGTAGCAAGTAGGAATCACAACGTTGAATGGGGAATGAAGAGGTGATGAAAGTGGTTAAGGTAAAAGAAGGTGGGGTGAAAAATGTAGTAAGCAATGATGAAGTTAAAAAGAGATGCCTTGGAATTATATAAAAGGCAAAAAAGAAAAAATAAAAAGGTGTATACGTAGGGAACAAAGGTAAAATGACAGTTTTGGAGGGGATGATAGGGACTTACAGGGAATAGGAGCGTCTTCTGGAAGGAGGCGAAAGGTTAAGAATGAATAAGGGGGAATCTGCTTTAGAATTGCTGGGATGGTGCTTTTGTAATGATGAAGTAGGATGTGAGAATGTGGGAAGAACGCTTCGAGAAATCATATCAAATATTAAAAGTAAAGAAGAGGTGATAGTGAAATGTGTGGGTTTGATGGTGCGAAGAAGGAATTTAGGTATTTGGGGATGAGGTTATTATGGGGGAGGAGGTAATTAGGTAGAGTGAAAAGTTGAAGAATGGTAATTGCAGGTATAGATGAAATTCTGGTGAATATGATCAAGAACGGAGGGAGATGGTGATTGATTGATTTGGAAGGTTGTGTAATAAGGTTTAGTTGGGTATAGTTCAAGGGTTGGGGAGAGCGGTAATGTACCTAATATAGGTAAGGGAGAAAAGGGAACTGTTGAAATTAAAGGGTATTAGTTTATTGAGTGTTGTTGGGAAGGTTATATTGCTGGTATTTTGGTCGAGAGAGTGCGTGAGTGACTGAGGGACTGATTGGTGAAGAAAGGTGCGTTTAGGAGTGGTAGAGGAATGTGTGGATCAAATCTTTTTTGAAACAAATGATTGAAAATGAGGGAGAGGAAGAATAAAATTGTTTAGTTTATGTATTTGCACAGGCGTATGATAGAGTTAATGGGAAGCTTTGTATTTGTGTATATGGTGTTGGTGGTGGCATCTGAATGGAATCAAGTATGTATGAGATAGTGGGAAGGTGTAAGAATAAATGGTTAATGGTGATTGGTTTAGGATTAAATAGCGGAGTAAGAACAGGGTTGTGTTATGTCTCCTTGGTTATTCACTTGTATATGGATGGGGTTATGAAAGATTTGAGGTGGGGATGGCAGAAATGGTGTTAGAATAAAGTGGAGAATGGGGAATGAAGTGAGGGTGAGCCCTAATATTATAATGCGGATGATTTTGGTTCTGTGTGTCGAATCTGTAAGAGAGTTTTGAAGGATTGGATAAGTAGTGAGATGTATATCGGCAGGTGTGATAAAAGGGGCTTGAAAGTAACGTGGATAAGAGTAGAGGTTTAATAGAGTTGTGTGTGAGGAAAACTATCTTAGCAATGGTAGAGCACTGGTGAACAAGTATCTGTTTAATATAATTTAGGTGATATTATGTTTGGACTATGAGAAGGGAACGCGGAAGATGCAGAGTATAGTGCAAAGTACATGGTGAATTGCGCAGAACGGTGGTGTGATAGAATTAAATCGTGGTGGTGAATGTAAGAGGGACTAAAGTCGTTCGAGTGATGACTAGCGGTCTTAACTTGCAGGGTATGTTGTACTCACCCATTTACCCATAGACTATGTTTTTGTTATGGTAGTGGACTTGGTCTTGGACGAAGATATTTAGATTACCTTAAAGTCTTCAAATTAGTGATCAACTGGGACGAGTCTTAGGGGTGTGCTAGGCTAGTGAGAAAGAAATTATAAAGTGGTGAGGAATGAACTTTATGTAGAGAGCGGTGTCGCGTGTGAAGCAAAGGCGAGTAATATGAGAAGACATAAAAATGAAAGGTTATGTTGGGAGCACATGGGTTTTTGGAGTAATGTGAGAAAAGGATGAAGTGATAGTCCGGTTTGGTTAAACGTGGATGTATAAGTGAAGAAGAAACGTGGTGTTGGGCAACCGAACCCGGTCTAGGAGGACCCACGAACAGAGAAAGTGGGACTTGGTCGGCTGAAGCAGGGTAAATGGTTTGATTAATGAGAGCAATATGTGAGTTTGGTCAGTGGCGCAGAAGTAAAGGGTGCGAATGATAGAGGAGGGTGGATCGTGGGGTTTTTGATAACTGGGGGCATAGTTGTGTCCAACACACCCTGGTCCCCAGGGTGAATGAAACACTCTCATCAATTCGGCGATTTAAGCAATTAGTTTGATAGTGGTCGTTGCCGGATTCAGGCCAGGTCCGATGAAGCTATAGGGTGGATTTTCTGTCCTGTGCGAGTTCTCACTAAATGTAAGGGGGTAATGAAGGGGGGCGGTTAAAGGCTGGGCTTTGTTTTTGACATTTGTCATTTCTCTACTGATTTTTTCTTTTCCGGTGCATGTTATGCACCTTATTCCCCAGTCTTGGGGAAAAGAGAGAGAAAGCTAGACGGGAGCAAAAAAATATATATATATATATATATATATAATATATATATCATATTTATTATATATATATATATATATATATGTAATATATAGTATATATATATTACTAATTATATTGATATTATATCATTATTATTATATATAATATCATAGAGATATGGTTATGTTAAGAACTACTGATCTAGTTATATATATATTATATTAGTATATAATATTTATATATATATTATTATATTATATAATATATAATTATTATTATATTATAAATATATTATATATTATATATTTATTAATACTATATATATATATTATATATTTATTATATAGTATATTATTATATATATAATATATATATGAAAGATATATATATATATATATTATAACAGAAAGCAGTAAATCAATAGATTAATTGAACTGTGGGAGGGTGGGGTAGGATAGGTGGTTTGCGTTGCTGCTTTGCTGTATGTTGACATAAAACAAATTTTGTTTTGTAAAAAAACTATCGCTCGTTCTGTGTTTCAAAATGTATTTTATTGTCTTAATTAATTAGTATGAAAGTGATGGTGAAATTAATTGAATGATTAATTGAGATTGATTGGCATGGAAGAGATGAGAATGAAATTAATATCAATCAAAAGAGGCTTTTTTTCGTTTTTGTTTTTAAGAAGGGAAGGAGGATGATTGGCAGGGGGTCAGTTATTTATGTGAAATAAGTTTATAGTTACTGTTTTTAAGAGGGTGGGTATGGTGTTTAAAAGATGTTGTGTGACTTAGTGCTGTCGTGTGGCTTGATGCGGATGATGGGTTTAGGTAGATGTCACTGTGTTATGTATGATAGGAGAGTGAGATCGGGTGGTATCTGATGTATTAGTAGATGGGAGTTGAGTGGTGAGATGATAAAGGCGAGCGTTTGTAGGTGTAATTATTGGGTTAGATTAAATAAGAATGAAATTAAACATAAATATTTCATAAAAAAGAATCTCACATTGGAGTATTGGTTGGGATAGATCTTACACGACAGTGAGGATGCAGGCTGTAGGGGGGTTATGAATTTAATAAAGTTGAGTTGGTATATGTATATATTGTAAATTAAGGTTATGCGCTCCAAAAAGGATGTTGAATTATATATAGTGGATATGATATTATTGATTGTGGAGTGTAGGTCTATTATGGACTGACAGGATATTAAAACAGTTATATCCGGCGAGTAATGGGTGTTGCTCGGTGTAGTTAATTGAGCACTAAAGAAAGACCACATCACAATTAATAATACAATTTATATTTAGGTCTGATTACTTAATTGTATATTATATAGATAAAAAATATTCAATCTACTTCGTATATTATATGATAGTATATATATACTATATATATATATTGATGACAGGAAGCAGAAGATCAATAGATCCCAAAACTGAAGGTAGGTAGGGTGGTGTGGAATAGTTGCTTTTCGTTACTGCTTTGCTGCTTTACTGTTTTAGGGTCAATGAAACAAATTTTTAATAAAAAATTTTAATCTTTACAATAATATTTTGTAATTTAATACTGAAAGAAATTGTGAAATAAATTTTTAATTTTTTAAAGAAAAAAATTTAAAACTTTAAATTTTTCAGTTAATTTTAAATGGAATATGAAAAATTATTAAAGTTATAATTTTAAAAGAAAATTAAAATTTAATGTTAGAGTTAAAAAAAATATAAAAGTAAAATTTCCATGTTAAAAAAAAATTATATTAAAATTTAAGTTGTTAACATTCATAGAAAAGGGGTTATGAATTTATTAAAGTTGCAGCTAAAATGATTATATTTAATATTAAGGTTAACGCTCATAAAAGAAAAGACGATGTGATTATTAAATATGTGAAAATATAAATGTTGCAATTTAAAAGAAAATATCTAAATATTAAAGTTAAAATTTATAAAAATAAAAATGTTGTGAATATTAAATATGGTAAAATTATAAATAAAATATATTAATTTACGCTAGAAAAAATAAAGATGTGAATATTACATAAGCCAGAATAATAATTTTCACTTAGTAAGAAAATATATTAAAATATAATAGTTGGTTATCTAGAAAAAAAAATGATTTGTAAATTTTTCAAAATATAAAAGATCAATCAAATGACCTTCGGTTATGGGAAAAGATTGGAATATATATGGAACGTCGTAGAGCTATGATATGCACACGATAGAGCAGAATTAGTCCTGGGAACACGCACTATTTAGAGTTCGGTTACTTAGATTTGGTTAATTTTGGGTTTGTGGTGAGGTAATAGTTCATCTTAGAAGAAGATTAGGTTAAGTTAGATACGTGCCATGAGAGAGAGAGAGAGAAAGAGAGAGAGGTAGACGAGAGAGAGAGAGAGAGAGAGAGAGAGGAAGAGAGAGAGAGAGAAGACAGAAGGAGAGAGGCCGAGAGGAGGAGGGAGGAGAGAGATGAGACAGAGAGAGAGAGAGAACTAACAGAGTTATGATAAGTGTTATTATAAATTAAACAAACAGCTGAGTTGGGCCTAAAATAAAAGGCCATTATATTTAATTAAATAGGTTTTGGGTTGTTATATTAAATAAGTATTTTAATTATTATTGATGATTTTTTAGACATTTCCGTTAACTAATTCTAATTTTTTTTTTATGGATGAATCTCATTTTCAGCTTGACCCACCTCAGTTGTGGCTTTACCGTTCTATAAATTGATGGTGCTTTTCTTCTTCTTCTTCCTCCTAAGTGTTCCATATTGAAATTGCTTCTCCGAACGAATCTCATTTCTTTACTTTAGGTAACCATTTGAGGTTGTTCAATCAACCCGTGGGTCTGAATCCCATAAACTCGTTCTTTCTTCAAATTACTTTGTTAAAACATATAAACACTCGAGAACATCAAATGACTCGCAAATTAAGTTTGTTACCAGATCTTACTCCGCTTCCAGCTTCCGTCCTCCCGCTCATGTTCTTGGCTTCACTGATTCAAACTACGGCTCATTGCTCTGGGGGCTCTTGGCTCCGATCTTTCTCTGACTTCTTGTGCACTTAAAATGTACTAAATTGTAACTCGAAATAACCAAAACAGTAAATAATTGGGCCCAAATCCTCAAATTAGGGTGTGTATCTTCAAAATTGGACTTAAATGCTACAGAAATCGAATTCAGGTGATTGAAAATTATATTAAATCGATTTAATTTGGCACAACAGGACCTACCCAAATAGATATTTTCTTGTACTCCAATTTTTGGGTACCCAAACGCCTCAAATTTATTTAGCCTCCTATGGGTTTTTTTTTTTTTTTTTCGGGGAAATTTGGTTCAGCAGTTGGGAATAATAATTTTTAAAACTGAAATGGGTAAAATTGCCACTTTGAAAATCTAAGATAGTTGTTCAAAACCAGCGCCGGTCAGTTAGATGTTTTTTACTGGTCCTGAGCCTACTGTGAGAAACCTGAAATTTTTCTCACTTATAAAAAATAAAAAATGTTTCCACTCTTGTGTGTTTTATACTTTATATATATATATATATATATATATATATATATATATTATATATATTATATATATAATATATATATTAATATTATATATATATATATAATATATTATATGATTATATGAATATTTTTTCCACATATTTAATTTGAAATATATTTTATATATATATATATATATATATATATATATATATATAATACATAATATTATTATTATATTATATATCTATACTATATATATAATTTATTATATTTATATATCATATATTATTTATTATATATATATATTTATATATTTATTATATTATATATACGTAATATATATTAATTAATGATATATATACTTATATATATATATTATATTAATATTATATATATATATAATATATATATATATATTATATATCATATATATTTATATATATATACTTATATATTTATATATATATATATATATAATATATATATATATGATATATATATTTTATATATAAATATTTATATATATATATATATATTATATATATATATATATTATATTTAATTATATATATATAATATATATTATATAAATTATATATATATTATTTATATATATATTATATATATATATTCCGCCTTACGTGGCTAACAATTCATAATTTGTTAATTTTTGAGAGTTGCCAGTAATTTACTTATTTATTATTAGTTTTTATTTATTATTATTTTTAAAAATCGAGTTAAGTGACACAGCGGTAATGTTTAAACAAATGTATTTTATGTTTTAAACTCGTTTATAATTCCATTTTGCTAGTTTTGTTGGAAAAAATGTTGCAGAAACGCTGCTTCGGGAAGCAGATTCATTTGAGTTAACAGTCAGTTCCTTCTTATTTAGCTTATCGGTGAGGTGTGCTTTCTTGTTTAGTGAATTCTTTGTCACTGTGCATAGATAGTTTAAACTTAGTTTAAAATTTGGTTCATCTTTTTCAAGACTATTTTATTTAAAAAATACAATCCCGATTATATTAGGTTCGTGTTTACAGCAAGTCAATACAGAGGCGAGACCTCAATTAGCTAAGATGGAACGTCGTTTAAAGAAAGTCCATCCTACCAGAATACTTAGCATGAAAATTGGAAAATTTGAAAAAAATGAAACTCGGGGGGAAAAGTGATACAAGATTTGAAATCTCAGAAATGGCACTTTCGGCATAATTAGAGATTTCACGATTAATTGCAAAGTCAAAGAAATCCCATACAATTGGTGAGACATTAGTAAACCTCGTTCGCTTGAGGCAGTGGAAGGATGTTTTAGGTGAAGACGCTATATTATTTATTTTTCTTTTATAATAATTTTCACAAATAATTTATTATAAATAAGTAAACATATTTGGAATTAAGTAATAATTTATATTAATATCATCTTAGTCAGTATATTAATATTATACACTTATTGCTATTTACATTAAGTTAATTATTTATTGAGATCAGATATAAGTAATTTAGGCAATGGGTAATAACCAGGAGGCGATATTTTTAATTATATATAATATATAGAGTATAATAGTAGTATTATATACTATATATATATATGATATAAATATATATTATAATATTACTAATAATATACCTAAATATATATATTATATATATATATAATACTAATATTTAAAAATATATTATATTATATATATTAATATATATAATATAATATATATTAATATAATATAAATATATAATATATATATATATATATATATATATATATTATTAATATTAATATAGATTAATATTATATAAGTATATATATTATTAAGCATGATATATATATAGTAAAAATATAAATTTTTAATCGAGTTCATATAAGTGACTTAAAAATATGTATAGTTACATAAATGTGATAACAAGTTTAAAGGGTCCTCAGAACCGGATGTTACAAAATATTGTAGCATATAAATACTATTGCATAAATATGAAGATAATTACATGTCTTTACATACAGAAATTAGACAATTTAACTACTCACAGAAAAAGTACTCAACAGAAGTATTTTTTTCTCTTTTGACATTTGAAAACTTGTCATTTCGACGACTTTGCATGTCAATTTGACACCAGTTTTGAGGACCCTAAATTGCTATTTGAGCAGTTTTCTTTTGTGTGTAGTTAATATATATTATAATAATAATTATATATATATATATATAGTGAAATATAATAATAATATATAATTATATAATATATAATAATATAATATATATATATAATAATATACATATTAATAATAAGTTATAATATACTATATAAATATATATATATTTAATAATTATAATAAATATAATATTATATATATATACTATATATAATAATATGTATATAATATATTATTATAATATATATATATATATATTAATATATATATATATAATATAAAAGTATATATATATAATTAAGATTATATATATACTATATCTATTATATAATACTATAGTAATATATAATTAATATTAATTATATTAATATTATGAATAGATATATAATATATATATATTGAATCAATATATATAATTAGTATATATAAATAGTATTATGTTAACTTGACGTCCTACATATCAGGTTTGTGACACACTCCATCGAAATATTACTTGTATTATTGCTAATGTAGTACGAAAATATTACAAACAAGGTTCTAAATAGTAATCATCACCACAACAAATATCAGACTATAGTAAAAGTAATGCACTGATAGCGGAATGGCTCTAACTAGTAATATAACATAATAACAGAATTTTATACATTATCCATAATATCATTAAAATATTATATAAGATTGAATTATAAAAATAATTTAATAAAAGAAAATTATTTTGGACCTTTTTTTTTTTGTCCTGAATTCTGTTTTGAGGTCCTAGGAGCTCATTATAGTTACTTCTAAGATCTTCATATCATTACTGCCATTAAAAATAATAATGTACCTCAATTACTGAGAATTGGATTAGAATTGTCCAACGCTTTTGGTGGTATAAGAAGGATTGCAACTGAAGTAAGTTTTCTTGAAGATTGGTAACGCTCATTAAATGGCTAAAATTCCTTAATTAAATTTCTTCTGTTTCCTCAGCTTTTGTAGAGTTTTTTCTTGTTGTTCTAAGGTTTCTTCTTTAGCTTCTTATTAATATATTTGCAATTGAAGATTCAGATACCTTAATGTCCTGAATTACTTACTTCATAAGCTTTCATTGATGTTGACTGAAGTTTAAGTTATCTGTCCTTATTAGTCATATAATATTCTTATATATAACTTCGACAAAGTAATAGCTTTGTGGTCCATCAATAAGCTTGGTTTGATTCTTGAAAGAATCTTATAATTTGTATTTTTAAAATATTTCTCTAATTTAAATATTTATTTGCTTAATAATTGAGGCTTTTTTTTAAGCGCCATTCTTAACTTAATTTATAGTCAAAGACTTACTTAATGATATTGATTCTACTCAATCTTATATTCTATCTAGATTATGTCAATAGCATAAGATTCTTCATGTGATTGAAGATATTTTTGGCATTCACTTATCTATAGTATATATATGTGAGGTAATCAGTTTTAGTTAAACTCACAGTTAATTAAACATAGTAAGACTTCTTACACAACCTGTTTTATTTATTATCTTTATTTTTTATATATTTAATCTTGGAACATGAAACATATATTCTATCCACTTTCCTAAGAATATTAAGGTTTTCTTTTAAGTCTTTAAAATAACAAGCAACTTTACTTATTATTTAATTTAACATCAAGATGTACTGGGAGACACACGAGAAGAGTGTAGTATATGCAGAAAATTTTGATAATCATAATACAGGCACTGAAAGATATAAAGAATAATAGGACTAGCAGTATATACTGGGTGACATAAATGGTAATTTAGATAACGCCGAGAAGAGTAAGAAAGAGCTATATAACATTCCAGCATCGCATTCTGCAACAAGGGAACTATTTATCTGTATTTATAGAGCTTCCACAAAGAATATTGATAGTTGAAATTCAAATACAACTGGTTGGTCTATTGAAGTCGACAGAAAATATTCATAGATAGCACAACCATAAGAGATAATAAGCTATATCTGAGTGTATGGTAGGCTTATAAAAAGAAATGAGAAGAAGAAATGCATGGAGTTCAAAAATATCAAGAATTGGACAGTGAGAAGAGACTTCCTAGAGACAGCTCTACTAAAGATGTAAAAAGAGGGAAGACTTCGAGTTTTTAATGAAATAAGATGTTGTGGTTTCATAAGATAAGCCCAGCATCAATATTCAAGCAACACCGGTTGTAGCATTCATTAGAAAGAAGATTTCGATTCTCATCAAAGTAAAGTGAACAGATAAAAAGTATAAAAAATAAATCTCACATATATTAAAAAGAACAACCACAGGTAAATTTCAAGATTTTCCCCAACCATTTTTATAAAAGGAAAAGGTCATCATTTCACTAAATACACAAAATGGATATCGAAAGGACATTAGATAATGATGTATCTCAGAAATATAGAATCAGGGAGGAAAAAGAAATCAATTGAACAAATAAAGAACATTTAAGTAACAGATCACAAAGTGAGTGAGTTAGATAAGAAGATGGAGAAAAACTGATATACTTGAAAATTAGCACATATAAAAAGGATGAGAGCGGAAACATGAAAGCTTACTCTAATAATAGCACCAAATGATTTGAGAAGTATTTGAAGAATTTGGATTAATGAAATTATTGATAAATTCCCCAGCCAAAGGAACCCAACAGAAAAAAATATAAGCAGCCTATGAAGTTGAAATATGCACGCTATTCTATCACCAATCATGCCATATTATTGAGTACGTTAAATACGTTACTGACAATACGTGAAATTATTATGAAAAGAAAAAGAAGCTAAATTTATATAGGACAATATTTATGAATCTAGTCATACAGTGGTTGAGGGTGTTTGGAGTTCTGCAGGTACTGATAAGTGAGCAGACAGCTCTAGTCATCTAATGAGAATCTTATGCATAACTCTCCTTTGAGAAGTGTATTTTTAATCAATTTGGTTCTGATTAGCGATCTGAGAGCAAACACTAAATGCATAAGTGAGAAAATCATAAGTAATCAGACTATGAGATGACTTCAGGTAACTAAAGAGATAAAAATAAGCAAAGAGAGAGAGAAGATATTAGAAAAAACAACATGTGCAAAGAATTATTCTATGTTCAGCAAAACCAGAAGCTTCTGTGTTACTGAGCCAGACATTACACGATAATACAACCGAGATTTCAGCGACAAAACTCGGACAGGTAAGCATGTTATAGTACGTCATACCCAGTCACTCCGCTTCAGAATTCGAGCGAGCAATCTCGAGAAAAGTTATAGAGAGAGTGAGAATTATGAGCAACAGAGAAATCGGAAGAATGATAAATTTGCGTGTTTTCAGTTTGTATACTATACAGTAGGAAAATCAATAAAGCGTGTCTGAAAATTTAAAATAAAAGATGAAATATTTAAAAAAAAATTAGATTTCCTAAAAAGATATCAGCAAATAAAAGTTTAAAAAGCCCTTTGTACCCATGAAGTGAACACATATAACCTTCTTAAAGCATGGAAACAAGTAATTAGTGTGCGAAGGATATAAAACCTAATGATTGTGATATAAAGTATAAATAAGATTAATTTATCAAAACACATTTTTATTTATAGATATTAAGGTTTTATATAGATAATGAGTATAGGGCTGTATTTACAAACCTTTATCGGCGCATAAAGATGGGATATAAAGTAATAAATATAATAGAGAATATAATAACTATATGATAGTAGTAGATATTGGTCGCGCCCACATTCCACTTACATCATTAAAACGACTCTCTGACTCGCCAAATAAAATACAAGGTACTGCCAAATGACGCAATATTGAGCCGCACAAAACTTCTCGCAACACACATAATAATTGAAGAGATAGCTCATTAATTAAGAGAGAACGCAATAACACTAAGTTAAAGTATATATCATATTTTGGTCATATCATCTCTTCCTTTCTCTTACAAAGATTTTAAAGAAATAATAAATTGCTATAGCATAGTAATAGGAGAGTGATTATAGAACCAAATTATTTACAGAACTCTTACAAAATTATTAAGTCCTTTATAGCACTGAGTACGTGTAAAACAGAATCATGAGATGTATACATTTCGGAGTTTAGAAATAAACCTGTAGGTCTTCTGAGACATATTAACTAATCGAGATCACGTGAATTAATCCTCTCTTCTCTTCGTCCATGCGCAATTCCGTGTACCATCTCTCATTTATATATAGATCTCTCCATCTACATTATTTTCCTATGAAAAACTTATAAACACTTTCATTCCCAAAAGGTATATCTTACTTGTTTATCAAGGTGTTCAACACTATCTTAACTACAATCACAGTAACATAAAAATACCAAAAGGTTACTACGTAAGCTTGCTCTAATTTCATTTCTTTGTTCTGCCTGCTAAGCGTCTAATCAGCAATAAAGCAAATCTTTAAAAACTATGACTTCTAATCTCTCAATTAAGTATATTTTAGGACCATTGAAATAGTCTTTCTTAAACGATAGGATCTGGATAGTGAAAAGATATTTTATATAATGATTATAGAAATGATTGAAAGTAGATTTTAGATGATTATAGATAATAAATCTGTACACTACTCGTATACACGTAACATAACTAAGTATACAAGAGGCAAATAAAGATTGATCATTATCATATTCCATTAGGTATAATTCTATAAAGATCTTGTGCTTTCTTAGATATGAATTACATATCTTGTGTTAGAGTTATAAAAGATAAGGAATTATTATAATTATAGCAAGTATATTATCACAAGCTACTTACCTGTTCTTCTATAAAATGGTTTTGCTCATTGGCTTTATTCTATGTGACAAAGAAAACTATATGGGTAAAGGGTACTGTACTACAATTTTTGCAGTATTCGTATGAAATAGAAATTATCGCAAGAATAGAAAGCTAAATTCTCTAATAAATCAATCATGAACACGCAAATGTTTTGCTTTTTAGGTCATAGTATACACATCTTAATGAAAAATATATATCTATTCTAAATGTAAACGCAATATCATTAGTAGATGCTAAATATAAATACAATATAATACACCGATAAAACTTATGAATAAGATTAGAAAAATTCCACTTATCTTTATAAGAAAGAAAAAGAATTTGATAGAAAATGTTAGAGATTATTCGTCTGTTTTAAGGACTTTATGATAAAAGCCAATAATTTTAATACATTGTTAAAGTAATCGTTACAGGAATAGATCTCAACTATAGTATGCTTAAGGCTTTATGAAGTAATTTAAAACCATTAACTTTGAATAATAACATATGCTAATGAACCAAAGAAAGCTGTAAGCAGAACTCAGAGAAAATCGTAAGATAAGTGCTAATACAATATAAATGGTATAGCTGCTGTGACTAGAAATATATAGATTTCTTAACTGAGAAAAGAGAATCTATAATTAGTCAGAATGAGGCCAAATACTTTTATATCCGCCCTAAATCCTAACTCGAACCAAAAAAGATGAGAAAGATGTCATACAACCAGACGCTTAGAATAACTGAGACAAAAGCCATTGATCAGTTCAAATCAGTTTTGGCAAATACAAGAAATTCCCTTCGCTCAAACCTGTATCATCACACATAATCATAATACACGTACATATCAATAATCGTCTCGCTGAAATCTAGAAAGAGATTTCTAAATAGATTTCGATTCACTAGAGCAGCGATATTACATCATATAGTGATATACGAATCGAAAAAGTTAATGTTTAACAATTTAATGGATTCCGTAACTCAATTTGAGAAATCTAAACAAAGAATATATAGTTGGAGGATAAAGTTCATACTGTTGATAACTCATATGCAATGAGTATTATGTTTTATATCAGTAAATAACAGTGTATTAAAAAACCTACTGTACTATACACTAAAAAAGGATATAAGTATCTCAAGAAGCAACATGTCATAATTCTAAAGAGAAATTTGTCAACGGATATTCATACGTAGCAAATGAGGTACATTAAAAGGTGAATTTTAAAGAGTCACATTCGTATAACAACAGCCGTTGGAACATGAGTTATTTTTTGAAGAGAGCAAAGAAGATAATAACTAATCTTTGTCGGTGAGCAATCATAGATAAAATATATAAAGTTGAGGTACAAGTTAATTCCTGAGAGAGGAAAAACGTTATTTGAAGCATATAGAAAGGAAAACTAAAGATATGGAAAAGAAATATTTTCCCCTACATGACAGCTTGTAACAAGCACGTAAAATCCTTAGTCACCCGCTCCCATCGATTCGCTAATATGACGTGAAAGAGAATCATAGAAACTGTACTCACTTAATTTAACTGAAATTTAAATAGAAGTTTGTGTTAGCTAAAAGACTTGCCAAAAAAACCTTTTCTGTAAACACATAACAGATATTAATTAAATAATGGTAAGGAAAAAAGATCAAGATGAAAGAGAAGTTAAAACTGACAAAAACTGTAAATCTTTTCCTAATAGCACTTGAGGAAATAACGAAAGAAAATAAACAGAACGATTAAGGTATTCTCTCAACAAAATGAATGCAATTCAGTACGTAGAGAGAGAAACTATAAAAAAGAGATATCATAGGAAAGGTTTAGATACTAATGACTGAGAGAAGCAGTTTTTTATACGATATACATTATGCATTATTAAAAAGAGGAATCCGGTAATTCGGCTCAAATTTCAAACAAAGAAACAATATGAAGTAAGTCTGATACTCTATCGCACGAGTAAAAACATATTTCACCTAAATAAAGAACGTAATCAAAATAAATATGTCGCTTAGTTAAACAAGGTTTAAAACAAGTAAGAGCAAAAAGTCACATCATATTTATATAATTAAAAGAGAGAAATCTTTTTTATCATCTAAATGACCACAATTATATGAGAGAATTAAAGAAGTTTACTTATCAACACAACTCTAGTAAAAGCACAACAGCTCAGCAAGAACCCGAAAACAAAGTTATTAGGTTCACAAAAATAAAGAACATTTTACTAAATAACACGGTGAGCATTGAGATAAAGCAAAAAGGTAGATTCTACGAAATCAATTTTATTCCTCGTCATTGCTTGCATCATTTTATGCAATATCAGTATGACAATTTTTCCATTCATTACGAACCCCACAGAAAGTTGTATGTAGGATTTAAAATATGTTTTACAATATGCTTTCACCGAAAAGAAAAGTGAAAACTTGACTGTTGAGATTTAGTTTTAAGTAAAAGGAAAAGGATTTCAATATTTCTTTCAAATTTTGATTACACTTTGAAAAGGTTAACAATAAAATTAATAATGTCAGTAAAAACATAACGAAGTTAATTTATATTAACATAGAGTAGACTAAATAATTAGTGAATAAATGATTAAGAGAGATTTTAGCAATGTTAATGGAACAGTGTAAACCACAAGAGTTTCTTTATTCTTAATGATTGCAAATATCATAAAGTGGTCGGTTTCCTGCAATACATTTGCAGATCATTTAAGAGCAACAAACGCGCATGGCGCGTTTCCTGAGGTATAGCCCTGAGAATAGTACTCTCAACCGTTGCAATCGTTGTTGAGAATACACCAAGAAGTGTTAATAAATAAGGCTGACAATGCTTATGAAGCTATACGACACTAACTATTGTAAAAGATTGATGAGAGCATTAAAAGCCAATAACAGGTTAAAAAATCATTTTATATATACTCTTGATTTGCTAATAAATGTATTTATATCGCAAATCTATTGTTATTGGAATTTGCCGATATATTGTTCAATTTAGCTTCACGATATTTATTTGAGAAAAGAAATATGGAGAAGAATATTTACATTATTTCTTTTGTATTGTTTTAATTACACGAACCAAAGTGTCATTTTGTGGCACATGATTTTATAATAACAGTCGTCATGTGAGATTCCTTATTTCGTAGTTCATCTTGAGAAGTTATCTTTTATAGCACACACACACACACACACACACACACCACACCACACACACACAATGTATAATTTTCTTATATAGATTAATATCTTTGCAGAACAAATCGACAGTTAAAATTATTTCAAATGTTATAATATTATATATATATATATGTATATATATTATAAAATATATATAATATAGTATATACTATATATGTAAATAATAATTATATATATATAATATAAAATATATATATATAATATATAATTTACTATATATATATAAATAATATAATATAATATAGTATATATAAATTATATATATATTAGTATATAATAGTAGTATATATTATATATATATATTATATATTGTTGGTGATAGTATAGGTGAAATATATAATATATATCATATATAATGATATATAATTATAAATATAATATAATATATATATTATATATCTATATATACTATATAATATATATATAATAATATAATATTATTATATTCAATAACTTTAAATTAATGGATCTTTTGTCGATCCAGATTTGAAAGAATGTTTCGTTGCTTTTGAAAACACAAAAATGTAACTAAGGATGCCAAATACAAACTAAATAGTTTTTAGCTAAATAACAAAACATATAATACTAACTCTATTTGGGCATTGTGACTCCTGTAACTTTTTAAATGGAGTGAAATTTTACTCATAAAATGTTGATCTAACTATCTCTTAATACTAATCTTTATTTATTTATGCATATTTTTATTTTATTTGTACCAACTGCCGCAAAAAAAAAAATAAAGATAATATTAAGATTATGAAGTTTGCAAAAGAATCAATCGTTTAAAATACTTGTTAACTAAGTGCCAAACAGAGCATTAAGACATAGGAGTCGCCTTTGATATATATATAATATAAGTAATATATATAAGTATATATAATAATATATATATATATATATACTATATATATAAAATATATATATATATCATATAATAATATAACGATAATTCAATATATAATAATCATTATATATATTAAATAATAATATATATAATATATATATATATTATATAAATACTATATATATGTATATATATAGTAATATTATATAGTATAAGTATATAATAATATATATATATATATATATATATATATGTATGTTGCTAAATATTTATAGATGAAAGAAGTTTGTTACTAGGGACCCAAATCTTTAGAATAAAAAGGACGACCAAACATCGCATGATGTATAAAATTCATTAATATAACGTTTCGAGTCTATTATGACTTATCTTCAGGTAACTACAATTAAAACAAAGTATACATAATTAAAAATTAAGAATTCGAAAATTAACAATAAATAAGTTAAAATTACAAATTAAAATTATATTGATAAGTTAAAGATTTGACAAAATTAAAAGCTAAAATAAAGCACAGGTGAAATTTATTACAGCAATTACGGACACAAAATTTTAAATGAAATAAATAAAAAAAACAAAAACTCACAGCACTAAACAGGACAAACATACCTAATATATGAGAGGTTAAAATTAAACTAATGGGAGCGCCGAGTTTAGAAAACGAAAGACAGTAAAATAAAAGTTAGTTGGTTGGAAAAAGAAAACATAATAAGCTATAACATTTCCACTTTAAAAAATGGGAGATAATTGAAAACAGAGGTTGGGGAGAAGAAACCACAGCAAGGGTGGAGAAATGAAAGAGAGGGAGTCGTGAAATGAGGAAGGAAGTAGGTAGAGGAGTGAGATTCAATTAAAGATGGTTTTAATTGATTAACGAAAAGAGACTCGAGTATTTTCATCTTAAGTTGAGCAGAGTATCTAGAAGTCCGAGAAGCTGAGGGGGTGGTTGGAACTGTGAGAGTGGTTCCGAATAAAGTAGTGTTCGGGGTTGAGAGAAGGAAGATTTGTGCGAAAAGAGGTACCCAGTTGCTTACAGATTCGCAGTTTGAGCTAGAGGACAGTCCGGATTGTGTCGCAGGCATTGCAGCCTGCACACTTAAAGTTATAAACTACTGAGGACCTTAATAAAATCGGGAGTGTGTCTTTGTAAGAAAAGGAGCCTATGGAGAGAGGGTTGTTAGCAGCGTGGGGGGGTGTAGTTGTGGGTAGAATGTTTTAAGCAGATAATTCGCAACAAATATTATGACCATATTCTTAAAAAATTTCACAACATTGAAAAAAAATCCCAAATGAATTTGTAAGTTTAAATTATACTCGCTTTTTAATAATATTTTAGACTTACAACTATATTCCTGCTTTTATGAAGTTAAAATTTTTTCGCCGTTCGTTGCACAATAGCCACCTTTACAAGTCTTGGGCAACCAAATTACTGACCGTTGAATTGCAACATAAACAGGCATACCTCCAGAAATCTACTAATGAACTTTCACACTGGACAAATTTACTGGGAAATAAAGTATCCCGGTTGAACTTTTACTGCCTGCACCGATTCATTAATGCAAATACTGCTTCCTATATGAAATTAGTTAATTGAAGACATTCCTTTTAATTATTGAAATTGAGTTGATCTCCAATTTGGACCGTAACCCTGATGAAATTATTTTTAATTTTAGTGATAGGTCTCTTTCTCCTCTTGAAAAACCTATCATTTCTCTTGGATTGAACGTTAAACTTCATCTTTGCAAACTGAACTTTAATGCTTTTTTCCTTTTTGAGAAATTACACGTTTAGTTGTCTAAGCATGACATATGGAGTAATCGGGAAGAATTTATTGCTAACCTTAAGGATCTCGCACACAAATATTTCCACAATTTTAAACCTTCCAAATTACCTTCCTCCTTTTCTTTATCTCTAGCCCATTAACTTTAAAATCTCTAAAAAATAACCCCTCCATTGTCATCTGCTCCTCTGGTAAGGGTAAGATAGTAATTATGAACAAACATGAGTACATTCTTCTCTCTGATACTTTCAAATTCCAGAAACTATTTACGGACAACATTCTTTCCAACATTATTCAAAGAGAAGATAGAATCAACAATTATCTTCACACTCTTGAAAAAATAAAATCTACTTACTTCTCATTATTCTTTTCTCTTTGGCTCTGGTTCTAAAAAATAACCCCTCCATTGTCATCTGCTCCTCTGGTAAGGGTAAGATAGTAATTATGAACAAACATGAGTACATTCTTCTCTCTGATACTTTCAAATTCCAGAAACTATTTACGGACAACATTCTTTCCAACATTATTCAAAGAGAAGATAGAATCAACAATTATCTTCACACTCTTGAAAAAATAAAATCTACTTACTTCTCATTATTCTTTTCTCTTTGGCTCTGGTTCCTCCCCTAGAATTATATAAGGCAAACCCAAAACTCATTAACCCAACATACCCCTGCGCCCTATACACCCAGCCATCAATACTCCCTCCTACAACATCTCCAAATTCCTTGTTCCCTACCTCCAATCCCTCCCAACCCACATATACACCCTTCCTGATTCTTTCACATTTGCTAAATTTATTCAATCTTTACATTACCCTAATTGCTCATTACAGGTTTTGACAATGGTAACCTTTTTACCAATATTCCCGTATCAGAAACATCCGATATCACCTTTTATTCCTTAATTCTCCCTCAACCTTATCCAAACAATTTTCATAATTTTTTTCAATTTTGCTACCAGCAATACACTTTTCACTTTTGATGATCAATATTACAAACAGATAGATGGCATGCCTATTGTATCCCCCCTTAACCCAACCTATTCCAATTGTTTTTTATGTCAACACTAAATAGTTTGGCTCAACAGATTGCCCCCCCCCCTCCTTAAACCCTTGACATATAGGAGATATATTGATGATTGTTTTCTCACTTTCCATAATAAAACCCAATCAGATCTCTTTTTCACTAAAATTAATTCTAAACACTCGAACATTCAATTTACTTGCCAAGATCAATCCAACGACACCCTCCCTTATCTTGACGTCCTTTTCCACCATACTCCGGAACACTTCCGCCCCTTTTGCCTATCATAAACCTTCTTCTTCCCTCCTTGGCTTAAACTTCCTTAGCTAATCTCCAAACAGTTTTCTCACTAATATCCTCATTCTGCATCTTCATCGTGCTTACCAGATTTGCTCTAATTGTCAAATGTTTCACCTCGAAATGACCAATCTTAAATCCTTTTTTGACTTTAATTTTCACACAATCTTGTTAATTTTTCTATTTATAACTTTCATCAAAACATTTTTAAACCTACAACACCATCTCCAACTGCTTCTAAACTCATTGCTTACTTTAAAATCCCACTTATGGGTCCCTTCCACCTCTCCCTTAAAAAGAGCTTACCCCAACTGCTTAAAACATTCTATCCACAACTCCATCCCACCTCGTTGGTAACAACCCTCTCTCCATAGGCTGCTTCTTTTCTTACAAAGACACACTCCCGGTTTACTTAGGTCCTCAATAGTTTATAACTTTAAGTGTGCAGCATACAATGCCTTTTACATATGCCAGACTGACCTCAAGCTCAAACTGAGGATCTTTAAACACCTAGGTGCCTCTTTCCGCACAAATCTTCTTCCTTTCCTTTAGGCCCACTTCTCTATTTTGTCCCTCACAGTCCCAACAACCCCCTAGGCTTCTCGGACTTCTGGATCCTCTGCTCAACTTCTGATGACACTGACCGGAAAATACTCTAGTTTTTTTTCATTAAACAATTAAAATCCATCTGTAAATGTCTCTCACTCCTCTATTCTCTTACTCACTTCAAGACTCTCTCTCCTTTTCCTTTCTCCTCTCTTGCTGTGGTTTCTTTTCCATCCCTCCTCCTGTGCTCTCTTTTCTCTCTCATATCTGCGAGGTGCATATTATGCTTCCCTTTTCCAACCAACTAACTTTTATTTTACTTTCTTCCGTTTTCTAAACTCTCCCATTAGTTTAATTTTAACCTCTCATATATTAGGTACGTTTGTCCTGTGCGTTTTTATTATTATTATTTTTTTTCATTTAAAATTTTGTATCCGTAATTGCTGTCATAAATTTCACCTGTAATTTACTTTAACTTTTAATTCAGTTAAATCTTTAATTTATCAATATAGCTTTAAATTGTAATTTTTAATTTTTTAATTTTAATTTTCTTATTCATAATTTTTAATTATGTACACATTGTTCAATTATAGTTACCTGAAGATGAGTCAAGATAGACTCGAAACGTTGTATTGAAGAATTTAATGCCTCATATTTTTTTTGCCATATTTGCTCGTCATTTTCATTCTAAAGATTCGGGCCCCTAGGAACAGACTTATTTCATATGTATATTTAGCAACAAACTTGATGATCATACACTTAAAATATTTCGCAAGATTAAAAAAATTTCCAAACGAATTTGAAAGTTTAAAGTCAATACTAGTTTTTTAACAATATTTGATTCTTGCAACTATATTCCTACTTTTATGAAGAAATTATTCCTGATTGGACTTTGCCTGCCTGCGCCGATTCATTAATGCTAATACTGCTTCCTATATGAAATTAGTTATTTCAAGGAATTCCTCATTTAAATTAAAGAAATTGGGGTTGATCTCCAATTTTGGCAGTAACTTTGATGAAGTTATTTTTAATTTTCGTAATAGAATTCTTTCTCCTCTTGAAAAACGTATTCTTTCTCTCGGATTGAACTTTAAACTTCCTCTTCTTAAACTGAACTTTTACAGCTTTTTAATCCTTTTCCTTGTCTAAACATGACACTTAGGGTAATCGAGAAGAATTTATTACTAACCTTAAAAATTTCGCCCACAAATATTTTCATAATTTTAAGCCCTCCAAATTACCCTCACTCCTTTTCTTTAGCTCTAGCTTATTAACTTTAAAATCTGTAAAAATTGACCCCTTAATTGTCATCTGCTCCCCTGATAAGGCTAAGGGAGTGGTTATTATGAACAAACCTGATTACATACAGAAAATACACATTCTTCTTTCTGATATTTCCAAATTCTAGAAACTATATTCGGACAATATTCTTCCCCATATTATTCAAAGTGAAGATAGAATCAACAATTATCTTTGTACCCTTAAAAAAGAACATTTACTTACTTCTCATTACTCTCGTCTCTTTGTCTCTGGTTCACCCTGGCATTATGTTCGACAAACCAAAAACTCATAACCCAGCCAACCCCTGCGCCCCTCCTTCCTACAACATCTCCAAACTCCTTGTCCCTTACCTCCAACCCCTCACAACAAACATATACACCCTTCCGGATTCTTTCACATTCGCTAAATTTATTCAATCTATAAATTACCCTAATTTCTTTACTATAAGTTTTGACATTACTAACATTTTTACCAATAATCCCGTCTAAGAAACATCCGATATCATCTCTAATTTCTTAAACCCTCAACCTTACCCCCACAATTTTTAAAAAAAACTTCTCAATTTTTCAAACAACAATGCACTTTCACCTTTAATGATCAATATTACAAACAAACAGATGGCATGCCTATGGGCTCCCCCATTGACCCAACCTATTCCAATTGTTTTTATGTCACCACGAAATAGCCTGGCTCAACGACTGCCCCCTGAATTTAAACCCCTCACATGTAGGATATATATTGATGATTGTTTTCTCATTTCTATAATAAAGCACAATCAGATCTCTTTTTCACTTATATTAATTCTAAACACTCGAATATTCAATTTACTCGCCAAGACTAATCCAACAACACCCTCTGGTTTCTTGACGTCCTTGTTCACCACACTCTGGAAAGCTTCACCACTTCTCTCTATCATAAGCCTTATTCTTCCTTCCTTGGCTTAAACTTTCTTAGCTCATATCCTTACAACTTTCTCTTTAATATCATCACTTGGCATCTTCATCAGTGGATACCAGATTTGCTCAAATTGACAAATGTTTCACCTCGAAATGTCTTATCTTAAATTCTTTTTTACCTTCAACTTTTTCACCCCAATCTTGAATCCTCCATTTATCACTTTCTACAGAACATATTTAAACCCACAACCCCATCTCCAACTGCTTCTAAACTCATTACTTACTTTAAAATCCCATTTCTGGGTCCCTCTCACCCTTCCCTTAATAAGGACTACACCAACTGCTAAAAATATTCTACCCACAACTCCACCCCCACCTCGTTGCTAACAACCCTCTCTCCATAGGCTCCTTCTTTTCTTACAAAGACACACTCCCGATTTTACTTAGGTCCTCAGTAGCTTGTAACTTTAAATGCGCAGCCTGCAATGCCTGCTGCATAGGTCAGACTGGCCTCCAGCTCAAACTGAGGATCTGTAAAGACCTGGGTACCTCTTTCAGCACAAATCTTCTTTCACTCAATCCCGAACTTTCTTCTATTCTCAACCACTCTCACAGTTCCA
>JABUQX010072131.1:47500-52500 GCA_015478945.1 Trachelipus rathkii
CCATCTAGGTTAGGTCTAGGTTTACGGCATTGTCCATCCATATAGATTAGATCTCGGTTTAGGTACCTGATAGTTCTGGTTATGATAAGATTTGTTAAATATACACATATTTATTTACTCTCTGTATATTTAACAAAACTTATCATAACTTGAACTAGCAGGGTTCCTAAACCGAATCTGCTAGATGGATCGACGATGCCATAAACCTAAACTATCCAATATGTATTTACGCTGCCGTAAACCTAGACCTAACCTAGATGGATTTACGGGCCCCTAAATTATATATATATATATATATATATATATATATATATATATATATATATATATATATATATAGTAGTATATTCGACCTATATAAATAGCGATATATATATATATAATATCGCTTCTAGTAAAAAGAAATAATATCAATGTTTCGATTATGAGAAAAGAACGTGATATCATTAGTGTTTCTGCGTCTTCAACTTTGAATGAAGCGAATCCTAATTTTTGAGCCGAGTATAATTTTGTTGCGTTATTATATTAATTTTTAAAGATTTTATTGTCTTCCCAAAAATGTTTCAAATTGATTTTTACGTATTTCAAGTACCTTTCAAATCTACAGTTTTAATAAAATAGTTGTAATATTTGACTTGAGCGTAGTTCGATATTTATATATATACGGTATACTTATAGATTATATATATATATATATATATATATATATATATATATATATATATATATATATATATATATATATATATATATATATATATATAATATATAATAATAAATATATATATATATATATATATAAATTAAGTTAAAGCTTTAGACGCTTTATAATATTTATAAGGGTAAATGCCTTTAAGGTAAAAAAATGGACTAAAGGAATGGTTTTAAGATCCTTCTAAATTTTTAAAATTAATGTACTAATTTATTTAGTAGATAAGTCTTCACAATAGCTTTCAGCCTAACGAGGCCCTCTGTCAGTTGTGTTATAAGAAGAACTAAGTTTAAAAATACAAAAATTAAATAATTATTATAAAAAATCTAAAAATCAAGCAATATTAGAAAGTTTTGGAATTAATTTTTTAAAAAATGGTGTGGAGTTTAAGATGTTGTTTAAGATGGGATCAATTAGAAGATCGTTTTTTTGTATGTTAAAGTTTTTTGTGTTGTTTATACAGAAAGATTCGGTTAGTTTTCTAAGGTGTAGGTGTTCTATGTTAATTATAGGTGTCATGTGGGTGATATCTATTGTGTGATTATGGGAGGCTCTGTGTATGGTGAGGGCAGAGTTTGGGTTGTCTCTAAGGAGATCATATTTGTGTTGATATTGTCTGCGTTGGAAGTCATGAGTTTCTCCAATATAGGAGCTATTGCAGTTAAGGCAAGGGATCTTGTAGATGCATTGGGAAGTAGAAGGATTATGATGTGTGTGAGGTTTGAGAATGTACTTAAAGGGGAGGGTATTGGAGGAGGTGATATTGATGGTGTTAGGTAAGATTTTTTTAACAGAGTTATGTATTTGTGTAGGTAAAGGGAGATAAGATTTAAAGGCGTTATTTTTAGTGTTGGTGTTATTGTAATATGTAAGTACAACACGAAGCATATTTAAACAAGCCAATTTCTAATTGTTAGGTTATTTTCATCTTTCTCAGAGCATACAACAGGGAACATATTTGCATTCTTAACTTTATATATAATATCTCATTAGAATGTAAATCTTAACACTTCATTACTTTATATAGAATGAAATCCTTCTTCATAAATTTATTACCTAAATTTGCGAAGTTTGACCATGAAATAGCAATGTATGAACCTAAACAGAATAGCCTAAAATAATTCATAATTCTTCGTCATTTTTAAAATGAAAGTTAAGAAAATGAGAAATGAGCAGATATTGAAAAAAACTCAGAAAGGCGTAATGCTCTCTGCAAGTATCTGCTTGCTGTTAAGTTTCCGCAAGCTTTCATAGTGTTTTTCGTCGTAAGTAATTTGATAGGCGCGCACCTGGTACCATGTTTAAATCTTCTCAGAAGGAGGCAGGCGCGAGTTAACGCAAGCATCGTATTGACTAACGAAATTTTTATTCATGTTCGCTGTTCAACAAAGCTATTTTCATATAATTGAATTTATTGCTGATAAAAGAGTTAGAAGAGAATAATTATCGACGCTTTATTCTCAAAACACTGTGTACTAAGTATGCGCCTCATGCTAAGCAAGCAATAAGGATTAATTTTCTGATAAATATATATATATATATATATATATATATATATATATATATATATATATATATATATATATATATCTTTCCTCCCCATTTCTTTATGCTGCTCTTATATATATATATATATATATAGGAAGTATAAGTGGTTGACTCCGTTAATATTGGGTTAGGTTAATTTAGGTTAAGTTTGGTTAGGTTAGGTAGGTTAGGATAGGGAAAGGTTAGGTAAGGTTAGGTTGGGTTGGGGTTACCCAAAATTTAATGTATTTACTCTAAAATTATTAAAATAACGGTGATACATTAATTATTGATTTTTCCTCCTGGTCAACCACTTATAATAGCCATATATATATATATATATATATATATATATATATATATATATATATATATATATATATATATATATATATATATATATATATATATATATATATATATATATATCTTCTTTATCCTATTTCATATAATAATATATATATATATATATATACTTTATATCTGTACCTATTATATGCTATTCTATACCGCCCATATATATATGTATATAATATATATATAATAATAATAATATATGTAATAATAATATGTATAATAATAATAATAACTATATATAATAATTCATACAATACATGCATACATGAATGCCAATGTTCATTGCATACATATTATAATAATATGGAAATATAATAATAATATATAATAATAATAATAATAATATAATATATATATATACTAATAATAATATAATATAATAATATGTATATAATAATAATAATAATAATAATATATATATATATAATTAACTGTAATATAATAATATATATATAATATATAATATTATAATAATAATAATAATAATAATAATAATAATAATAATAATATAATATATGTAATATGTAATAATAATAATAATATATCTATATATAATATAATAATAATATGTAATATGTTTGCATATATATAATAATAATAATAATAATAATAATATATATATAATATATATGTATATATATATATATAATAATAATATAATAATATATATATGTATAATAATATATATATATATATAATATAATAATAATAATATAATAATATATAATAATATATATACTTATAATAACATAATATAATTTATATAATAAATAACATATGTAATATATATAATAATATATATATATATATGTATATATATAATAATAATAATATATGTATATGTAATAATAATAACAACAATAATAATAATATATGTAATTATTAATAAAGCATAATGTTAATATATGTGTGAAAGTATATAATGTGAGTAATAATAACCAATAATATATGTAATATGTATGTAATTAATAATGTGTGTATGGCATAATGTAATAATAATGGCATGTAATAATAATAATAATAATATGTGTAATAATATATATATGTATAATTTGTATAATAATAATAATAATATGTATAATATAATATAATATATAATAATAATAATAATAATAATAATAATAATAATAATAATAATATATGTAATAATATATGTATATAATATAATAATAATATGTATTTAATAATATGTTATGTAATATGTATATGTAACTATATATAATAATAGCAATAATAATAATAATAATAATAATATGTAATAATATATATGTAATATAATAATAATAATATATATAATATAATAATAATAATAATAATAATAATAATATAATAATATATGTTATATAATAATATGTAATATGCCTTTCTTCAACTGTATCAACAATATATCAATATAACTAATAATAATAATATAATATATATAATAATAATAATAATAATAATATATGTATGTAATAATAATATATATAATTTATATAATATAATAATATGTTTATATTTATATTTATAATATGTATATGTAATAATAATATGTATAATATATATATTAATAATATATAATAATAATATCAATAATAACAATATGTAATATAATAATAATATATGTAACTATATAATAATAATAATATATGTTTATATAATAACAATAATTTAATAATAATAATTTAATAATAATAATAATAATAATATATAATAATAATAATAATAATATAATAATAATATATATGTAATATAATAATAATATAATAATATATATATATATAATAATAATAATATATTAATAATAATATAATAATAATAATAATATATGTCAAACAATATGCTATAATAATATGTATATATAATAATAATAATATAATAATAATAATAATATAATAATATATATAATAATAATAATATATAATAATAATATATATATATATAATAATAATAATAATAATAATAATATATTAATATTGTAATTTTAATAATAAATAATAATAATAATATATAATAATAATAATAATAATAATATCATATATATAATATTAATATATAATAATAATAATAATCTGTAATAATAATAATAATAATAATAATAATAATAATAATAATAATAATAATAATAATAATAATAATAATAATAATAATAATAATAATAATAATAATATGTAAACGTCATATACTGGGACAATATAAAGTAATAATGTTAACATTATCATAAAACCGGAGAAAAATATAGTTTTTTCTTTTTTTAATAAGGTTTTCTCACTATTATTTTTTATCAAACAAACAGTGTTGGCTACATCCGCATACTAATTATATATTTAGGTATTCAAAATAAATTGGAGGAAAACATTAGTAATTATTTAAAAAACCCAAAAAATAATAGAAAGTGGAAATTACGCAATAATAATAATTAAAT